>JABSTR010000266.1:0-47486 GCA_013339765.2 Haemaphysalis longicornis
TCGTGCTGGTAAGCACAGCTACCTTCTGGAGTCCTAAATACCCGAATTGCGCTACCCTGAAATTTGGACATCGGGGAAATTTCAACACGTGACCCCCAGCTCATGATTTCTTAACACGGGACCACTAACTAAAGGGAGCAGAGGAAACAGTTTCTTCAAGGTCACTGAATTTAGGGCGCCGTGTTATGCCGTGTGTTAGCTCATTCACTATGGGTTTTCGTTCTTCTGTCAGCTCATTTTGGCGTTATAAAAATCCGCTGTAAGGGCATCATCATTCTCTGCGAACTCGCCAATCTCACAGGTCTCAAAGCCGCATGACAGAAGCTGTTGGCAGGAGAATTAGGGCGATGCCCTGGTTCTGCAGTGGAGATTGATAAGGCAAAAATAGTTGGAAGACTGCATGAAACAAACCAAGCAGCTTAACAAAAAACGCACAAGACGAGAAAAACCGCACAAGCGAAGTCAGAATCCGAAATCAGTGTACGGCTGTAGTAGTTCCCACTCCCTGGCTTGATGCGTTTACAACCACTTGTTCTTAGGGCAAATACTTAGAGGAATGGTGTTTTCGTGTTTTAAACCGTTATTCTGATATTTAGAGGCTCAGAGCCAAGCCTTTTATATGAGCCATGCATGATGGACGTTTTCTTGTAGAATACAATAAAGCAAGAGCAGTGCGCTACACCACTTGAGACAGATACCTTTATTACACAATTCACGTAACAATTCATCAATTCTGTACACTAGGCAGTGTCGGTGGAGTGTGGGCTAGGGCATGCAGGTACGGCAGTAGCAAGAGGCAATGAAGGTGGTTGCCCGCTTTACACGTAATAATGTGCGAGTAGCGGCCATGACGTCGCGCGAACATTTACAGGCTAAGTAACCCAGCTCTGCCAGGAAAAGAGACTTTGATGGAAAGTAGTGGGGAGAGTGAGTGCTAAGGGTGAGGCTAAGTTTAGCCGGATTTTGCAAGGCTGTTCTATGTGTCTCCCACACTGACAGCGGATCCAAGGGGAAAACGACACAGGTCGACCTCCGGTACTACTGTTTCTCCAGCCTTGCACCACTAGTGCAAGCTGGCCCAGTTTTTGATCGGATTAGTAGCCCAAAAAGACCTCGAAAATTTGATAGTCAGCGGTGCGCATGCGCATGCGCCCCTTGTTCTCACTCTGGAGCAGTCGCGAAAGCCACCTTCCCAGTTTATAATACCTATCTGCGATGATGCACCCTTTGATGGCGGCGCAGTTTTTTTTTCTTGGTATTTTGCTAACGCCTCCGAACCAAGCTCAAGCTTCAACAGCTCCGCTGTTAATAAATTATGTCAATTCATATTGTTTTTAGCATCGGGAGATACAAAAGCCCCGCTTGTAGAAAATGTTCAGTCCACCCGTGTGAACGGGTAGAAAATACCCAGAAAGTTGGAGGCCTTTTACAACATTTTTCTTACTTCGAGGTCGTTCACACGCTTTTTAATGCGAAGAAGTATATGTCTCGTCCCCAAGTTGTCATTCCGGCGAGGCCGATTTACTCGGCGCCGCTACGGGGCCCCTCCTTGTCACCACCGACGCTTCTTTCACAACTGTTATCACAACAGTTAATCCCCTCGCCACCACGGATGCCTCTTTTAAAAGTTGCGCAGTCGACTGAAAGCGGCTGTAGCACCTTTTCAGATGATTGCGGAGAATCAAGAGCAGTGAGAATGGGAGTAAAACGCCGAAATCCACCTCGCCTCGCCGCCGAGAATGTAGTCACGGCCGTTACCGCCTCAAATTCCACATGGCCTTCCAGCTGCAGGCCCCTGCCGGGTGATAGCAACTTGCTTCGTTGGAATGCCAGCATAGGCACATAATTCTTCTTTAGCTTGAAAGCCATTTCGAACGACATGGTCGCGTCGGCGGTGCTCGTTGACCTGCTGGTCATAGTTCTTCTGGCTGAAGAATACTAACAGATCTTAGTCTGGCCATAAAGTCCGTCTCTCTCCTTCCGCCGGCGTAGTATTGTCGCGAAGCGGAGGTCTGTTGATGTTTTTTTGGTTGTTTTGAGTTCTGTGCCCGCAGCCAAGGTGTTGCTTCCAAGTGCTTTGTGCTGAGGACGGTGTCGGACGCGGTGATCCCCCCGGTGATGCCCTGGCCCCCTTTTTTCTGAGAAACGTCCCGGCGCGTGTGTTTGCGACTCGGACCGACCGAAGTACGCGACTGTTGAGGGGTACGAGCCATCCGCCCCGTCTCAGGTTACCGCGCCGCAGTGGCGTCTCCGACCCCCCGTTGCGTCTACGCGGCCCGCCGGCCGCTCTGTGCTCCGAACCCTCGGTCTGGTTCAAATGACCACCTGTGTTTTCCTCTTTGGAGTTTGTATGCACTACTTTATTCTCAACAGTAATTCTTTTGCCAGAAACGGGCCGCCTTCGAGTTTGAACTTTGTGGATTCCGTGATTGGTTCCTTTTCCTTTCAAAAATGTGGCTGATTGGAGCTAAGAAGCGTCTCGCCGATTGGCTGCAGAAAGCCTTGTTCCATTAGGTCCGTACGCTCCAGGATGCACTTTTCCCCCAATTACCGTCCCCCCCCCCCCCCGGACCGCTTGAAGCGCATATAAACGCGGCTCCGCTGGCTATTGCGGCGGCGGCGGGCGGCCTGCACCAGGCTCACTTCAGAAACTCTGCCGCCCGTCGTCGTGCCCTCCCGCCGGGAGACCGAGATCCAGTCAGCCATGTCCCGCTAAGTACTCTTGATCTATTGACTGTCTTCCTCATTTAGGTAACAAGTGTATTCGTTGTGATTCTTATGTGCTAAATGTCATCAATGTTACCAGTAAATTAAATCAGTTAAATTTAAAACTTCTTCAACGCCTGGACTGCTTCACTCCGATCGGCATGCCACCGTAGCGGCAGATATTGGACCAAATTACGACGTTACAGTATTTCACGCCTAATTATGCGTCAAAATCCGGTGGCCGGTTTAGGCGCGCACGCGCTGGGGGTGGAGGGAGGGGCATGCACGCACAGCAGGGCCTAATGCCGCTATCGATGACATACCCGCTGCGGTGGTGGGAGATTTAAACGTGGGGTATCATGGCTCAATGCACCCTGTCAGCGGTCATCCGCAATCGAGTTATTTGGGGGCCTGGGTTGGTGCGATCACAGACAATACGATGCCCACTACTTGGCAGCGGAAGGGATGCGCAGCGTGTGTCCGCTCGAATAAAGGCCGTTGTCTTCGAGAAGTTAACTTGATGTGGGATGGACGCACGTCTCTCGTTTGGGGGAAGAAGAGCGGAAACTGAAGAAGCATCATCCCAAACAGAAGCGTGAATGGGGGGGGGGGAATCCTCGGAAAGCCGCTGCCACCGCCGTTGCCGGCTCAAGTTCCAGCTGGTGGAGTAGCTGCGAATCTCACGAATGAACAGCCACTGGCCCGCTTGGAACGCCTACATGAGCTCATATCACTTGTTCAACTTGAAGGGACTTCAGAGCGGCATATCGAAATCCTAATTCAAATTTATCTTTAATTTGTCCTAAAACATACAAACAAATTAATATACAGTTGTGGCTCCCAGAGTCTGACGACTGTAGGGGTCCCCGATGAGAAATGCACAACGCGAATATATAAGGCAGCAAAACAAACCAAATAATCATTACCACACCTGGTCAAGACAAAAAAATCCAAATATCAAGAGACATAGTTTTGAGGATCAGCAAACACCGAATTAAAAAACAAAAGACATAAATAAACAACCGGAAACGAAAACGAACTACAGCAATACAAAATAAAGCATACATGAACAAACACTATTGCAGACAACCATGAAATGTAAGTGTGATTTTCTATGTTGATGACAACAAAAAATCTTTGAGACGTTTTTTAAAGGCGTTCGTTATGGATGATGATGACTTTATGTAGAGAGGGAGGCCATTCCACAAAGTAAATTGCCGCAAAGCACGAAGTTTTGTTGCCGTAATTAGTACGCACAGTAGGTAATAAAAAGTTGGCATTTGCTGCAAACCCGGTGAAAAGATTTGTCTTTAAGCGAACAAGATCGATGGCATCGTATGAAATGTAACAGTGAAGTAACTTGTAAAAAATATGCCTAAGTTATAGTTAATAATTGATTTACTCGTAATATCTTGTTCTCACGCAACAGAGGTGGCACTGAATAGCGATATGAATTACGTGTGATAATGCGAATGGATTGATTCTGGATGTGTTGGACTGATGAGATATGGGAAGAATATGCGCTACCCCAGGAGGCGATGCCATAATTGAAATGACTTTGTATAAAAGCGAAATACAATGATAGCAGTGCATGACGAAAAAAAAAAAACGTCCGTGCCTTCAATATTGAGCGGATGCAAAATGCTCAAGTTGTGAAAAAGGAAAACAAAACGTAAGGCTACGGTCGAGTTCGATGCCAAGAAATGATGAATGTTCGAAAGGAGAAATGGTGTGAGATCCGAGCATTATTTCGGGGAGGGTGCTTGTCTGCCTTTCGGAAGTCCTGAAAACCATGAATTGAGTTTTTTCTGGGTAACTAAGTAATCGTCGTTACACCAGTTATCGAAGTTATTGAGCACACTATTCAGCTTGGAGGTAAGGGAAGTTATCGATTTATCGCATAAAGATATTGTGGTATAAACGGCATATAGGCCACAATGAAAGGAATGCAGTAAATTTGGAAGGTCATCAATACAGTTAAACCTGGATGTAACGAACCTCCATGAAACGAATTCCTGGATTTAAAGAAGTTTTTCAATTCCCCATTGCCAGCCCCATTGACGCCCATGTGTTTGCTACCTCTATGTACCGAAGACGTTGCGACGGTTAACCATGATGTAACGAGTTCGCCACGCTGACGAGTCAGATTTTTGGCACTTTTTGAGAAAAATCGCCCGCAGAGATGCACTAGTTTAGCGAATTTCACCCGCACCGCAAACTACCTTGCGTTCCTACGTGTGAGTACGGTGCCGGTTAGGTGCTAGTCCTGCCTGTCGGCGTGTACGCGTGCGTCTCCCTCCTGCTACCTTTGGTATCGGTTCGTCAGTGAGTTGTACTGCCAGAAAACAACTTCTTTTTGTCTTTTCAAGACAAGCTGGCAATACTCCACAGGCGAGAAAGACGAACGTCGCCGCCCAGCTAGCACCCCCTCAGCGATTTAAGTGCAGAAAAGAGCATCACGTTTGCGAAAAGGCGCCCATTCAAGACAAATTTCGTTCTTGAAGGGCATTTAGGAACCAAAAGTGCTAAATGAAAAAGTGCGACTTGTAACTGCTACGTTTTTATATACGGGGGACAGTGACCTTGGTTATTTGGAAAGCCATGTAGTATCAAAGCTCGTGGGAAAACAGCAGGCGCAAATCAAGCAGTTTTTCACTGCGAAATAAATCCTTGAAGAGTGAGTTTACCGAGGTCACTGATGACTAGTATTTTGGTTTCGTCTATGCTGCATTCCCGTGAACCTTAACTCAAAACCTGCATGTAACGAAAACCTGCGTGTAACAAAAAATTGGCAACTTTTTCAACGTCGTTATATCCAGGTTTAACTGTATATAAAATTAAGAGCAGTGGACCCAAAATGGAACCCTGGGGTACGCCTTGGTTAAATGTTATGGTTTCAGAGAAGGTATCAGCTACACGTACAGTGTACTGCCTGTTTAGCAAATAACTTTTTAATCATGTTAGAGGTGGCCCTGTTACCCCATATGCTTCTAAATTCTTGGAAAAAAATCCCTGTGATTATTCGCATCAAATGCTTTGCTGAAATCTAAAAACTGAACCCACAAAATGTCCGTGTCGAGTGATTTTTTATATAGACTGCTCGGGAAAGTAAGGCTACGTTAGTAGAACGCCCCAATCGGAAACCAAAGTGGCAATCACAGAGGCGATTTAATTTACATAAATAGCTATTAAGGCGTTTCGCAAATAAATTCTCAATTAATTTACTAATAGTGTGAAGAATGAAGATGAGACAATAATTAGAAAATAACAGCTGGTGGCCTTTTTTAAAGATGGGTATGACCTTCGCTTTTTTTTAGGAAGGAAGGAAGAACATTGGTTTGAAGATAAGGTTTATTATGTTACTGAGCGTGTCGGAAATGAGATCAGCAACCAATTTTAAATGACGTGTGGATATCTTATCCAGGCCAGCACTTGCATTTTTGAGAGCAGAAGGCGTGGCAAATACTTCGTTTGCTGTAACCGGTGAAAGAAAGAATGACTGGCTAGCACGCTGGATGTTATGGACACACATTTATATTCTGACGGGGGTGTGTGTAACAAAAGGAAAAGTATTCACTGAAAGCACTAGCAATGTGAATGGGTTGATGCAAATTTATGCCATTATGGATAATTTTGGTTATAGCAGCGCTAGTTGTAGATGTGTTAAGAAAGTGGTTCAGTAGATCTTACTGCTTTTAAGGATTGTTTTTATGTTTAGTGAATTCGCATTCATTGCAACGCTTTTTTGCCTGTTTTAATAGACTGTTTAGAAGGGAACAGTACTTTTTATAACGCAGCGCAAGCTTAGTGTTAAAGGGATGCCTTTTTGTTTTTGTTTTTTCTAAAGGTTATTTTTTTCTGATACTTTCTAAAAGCCTATTAGTCATCCGAGAGTTATCCGGGTGTTTATATTTCCTTTTACATTTGACCGTGTTTGTGCTTAAAGATACCGCCCTTAAAAATAACGAAGAAAACTGCTGCAGAGATTCGTAAGCATCACACAGAGAATCAACTGTCGACCACTTAATTTCTGTGATGGCTTCTATAAACTTGTCAATCAAACAGGGATGTGGAGTACAGCCTCCCAAAATTTTAATAATATAGCGGGAGCGACGACCCATCGGCACGTCAGCGCCTTATCAGGGTGTTCACCGGCAAAATAGGCGAGGATACCCGCACGCGCATAGAAGTATCTCTTGTGGGAGCGTCGTCTGCTCCGCTGTTCTTCTCAGGGCCACCCCCTGTTTTTCTTATCTTGCAAGGCCATTTCGCTACCGCCAAAGGTAGCTAAGCAGCATGGAGCCCAAAGTTGTTCAGATGCAGTGGCGGGGAGTGTACCACTCTCAAGGAAACAGTGTAGCAGACGACACTCATACACAGAAGATCACCTATGCGCACGCGCGTACTCTCCCCTATTTCGCTGCTGAACACCGTGATAACTCGCTGACATGCCGGTTGGTCGTCGCTCCCTCTATATTATTAAAAAATTGGGAAGCTGTGCATAGTGTTTCTACATGGCGCTTCAGTGTCAAAGGTAAGAAAAATAGGAAAATGATCAGTTACGTCAACGTCCACCATGGCAGACAGGGAGGGAGGCGTTATATTACATAATGCGTGATCTATGAGTGTGCACTAACCCTGTGACGTGCATCTAGTGGGGGCAATAGTCGAGGATTCAAGACCAAATCCTGAAAAGCAATCACTGTAAGCAGAGTACAAGTTGGAAATGAGTGTCGAACAAGTTAATATTGGTATCACCTAATAAAAGAATGTCCTTATTTTCAACAGTTAATTCTTTGACGGCAACATTCGTTGACGACAACGTTGACGACAGCTATAGGTTTCGTGCCCACACTGATGACATGTCCGTTGTGTTGGCGTGAGGTATAAACGCGGCCGTCAAACAGCCCAATACGACCGGCCCGGTGTCCTCAGTGGTAGAGTGGATTGGGTTGTCGTAATACACAAACAGTAAGATGCCTACGACGCGGAAGGGAGACAGCTCTACGTTCTTCCGCTCCGATCTTCCCAAATTTTATTCCGGTAATTGGCTAGGAAGCATGATCAATCGTAACTTACAAACAAACGTATTTTGTTTCACCCACTCTGCGGAGGGCGTGCAGCTTGGCAGGTCATCCTTCTTCACAGATTGGAAGGGCACTAAATTTTTTTCTTAGTTTCCAACACCCTAATTTGTAGCTTTACAGCCATGTGGCAAAAATGGGGTTGAAATAATGAACACCCTTCTTGGTGGGCGTTGAAAAAGCGTAGAATAGGGGTTTGGTATTTAGTGAAATTCCATGACTTATTGAACATTATAACCACCTCAATATTAAAAAGCTTTATGAAATCCAAATGCTGACTGTATATGCTCACATTAAAATGAATATTTCCCAAATTACCGCTAAAATGTCTGGTGTTTGCGACAAGCCCGCCTACTCTATCAGAAGACTTTCTCCTGATGTCAATAAATGCAAGAAAAGCAGATATATTTTTAAATAACAGTGTAATCCCTCTCCCCATGAATCCCGCTTGTTTCCTTGCTCAAATCATTTGTGGCCCAAGTGTGACTTGTGCGTGTTGAATGTACTTGTATGTCATGCTGAGCGTTCAGCCGATCCACATTTTCACGTGCAGAGCTACGCTGCCCACACCCTTATTTTAAGGTGTTAAGAACCTCACAGCGTTATTTCACGGTGTTCACAAGCACACCCTTTTTTATCCTTGCGCCCTTTCTTAGCCAACGTACCTTTTAATGATGTGTTTCATAGGATAAGATTTTTACACCCTTTTCGGCCAGAAAGGGTGCAAAAATATTTCGTGTGTAAGCTATGTTTTTGTGCTTTCCTGAATGTAATTGTTTTATTGTTATGCATATAGTATATTGTGTTGTTGACTGTTCCTTGTTTATTATTGTATTTACCTTGTACCTACCCTGCGAACGTCTCGTTAGAAACTGCAGTATCGTCAAGTAGAAATAAATAAACAAAATTCACTAAAAGTGTTATTTCTCGCTAAACCCTTCTTCGGAAATTTAAACGGCGCTGTCTACGGGCTGATAATAAATGGAACTGGTTGACGGGAATTAAACCTACTTGTCTACCTTGATTGTTTCACCTCTCCCCCAACCCTTCCTATATACTCTCAACCTCATCTACGCAGTGCGTTCAGCGAGTTCGTGGAGTGCAAGAGCTTCCACGTGGAGCGGGAGTGCGGCGACCGGGCGAGCGCCTTCTTCGCCCGCCACATGCAGCGCATCTCGGGCCCGCTCATGGAAGACCACTGCGGGCACTACGCCCACGAGGGGGGCTGCGACAACTTCGCCTCCTCCGGCGTCGCCCGCTGGGCCGCCACACCGCCCACGTGCCACCACCACTGGCCACTTCTTCTGACCACCCTCCTAGTAGCCATGGTGGCACGGTTATCTCTGCAAGCGGGAAATAAGTGAAGCATGTAGTTCACACCACAGACGGCGTGGAAGACAACTCGGCGTGTTTCGTAACATTCGCCGTAGCGTTGCGTTGTCTTTCAAGTGCTGAGCATATCCTGCTCGCGTTGAACACATGTGCGGAGTACGGCGCGTTTTCGCACGCGTTTTTCCTCTACGGAAAGTGACCCGGCAGCCATTGGGAACCCTCATGAAGAGTGCCGTGCCGGTTTTGGGAAGGGATAAAACCCGTGCGGAAATGCAAATGTGCAGAGGCACATGCTCTCGGTTATTAAAGGGAGAAACATATATGCGGAGAGCGACGCGTTTTCGCGCAAATTGTTTGCCTCTACGAAACCGGTTCGCCAGCCTACAAAGAACCCGACCGCTTTCTGGAGAAGGAAAGCGCGTGCGTGTTTTACTTCACCTTGCCAGCAAGTGACGGTGCATATGCCACCTGCTTTTAATCGTGGTTGTTGTGCGCTGTATGTCACCCTTCTCACTGCGGACAGATTTGCAGATTGGTGCGATAATGCTCAAACATTTTGTCGAGCCTGACGAGGCGGGTGGGACATCACATCAAGTGACACCCTGCAAGAACGTGACAGGACCACACCATCTGAATACTGTTATCGGTGTTTCCCTAACATCGCGTCATTGTATAACAACAAAAACGCTACGTAATGGGAACCACGGAATGCTCGCACACGCATGTGAAGCAGGTAATTCCAAAAGTTCCATCTCAACGGAGTTGCGACGAGTAATCGTGGCAGTGTTCCGCCAACAGGTGGCAGCCATTTTATCGTGGCATTTTGCATTGTCTTTCTGCCGCACTGCTAGCGCAAAGAAAGAAATTAGATGACGACTGACGCCCCTATGTATGAAGGCACCGAATGCAGAAGAAGGAAATTAAAATTGGGGCTCTGACACCTCCAAAGGGCTTGTTTATCACGTACCGTAAAAAGCATCGTTAATTGTTTTTTGCAAGAGGTTTATTGAATTATTTATTGTGGCGTTTGCCGCAACGAAGCCACGCCAGGGCTATGAGGCGCGTCGCAGTGTAGGGCTCCCGTTTATGTAGAACACCTGGGGTCCTTTAACATGCGCCCAAATCTGGACAAACGGGCGTTTTCGCTTTTCGCCTCCGTAAGAAACGCTGCCGCCGCGGCCGAGAGAGAACCCGCCTCCTTGGGCTCAGCAGCACTACACATTATCCACTGGGCAACCGCGGCATGTTTTTTTTAAGACGTGGCGAATATCGCAGAGCCTAAACGCAGCTCATGGGTGTATTTGATACTAACAAGAACAGGGGTTGACTCGCCGTAATCCCTGTTGTGGAGTCACAACACCGGTCCTCGTTTTGCGGATAACCCACCTGCACAAATAGGGTACATGATAGCACCGCTCAGGAGGCTCAACAGCCGCCTTGATCCTTCTCCATCTTCTCATTCACCACTGCCCCTTATTATATTATTATTATTATTATTATTATTTATATTTTATTATTTTTTTTTTTGGCCCGCAATCCATTGATTGGTTTGGTCAGCGAGTATAATTAAAGAAGATGAAAGATTCAGAGCGGCCGGAAAGATTCAGTTTGAATAGTAAAAAAGACAGGGAAAGGAGCTGGAATTGAAAAGAAATTCAAACCATCCGACGAGAGATATCGCGACCTCCCCATCCTCCTTTTCCGCATTACTTATCAATTTGGGTAAGCATGGCACCCCACAGGGGTCCGTCTTATCCCTATTTCTGTTTAATGTGGCCATGATTAAATTATCTCCCGTAAAACAACAAATCCCTGACGTGCATCACAGCCTCTACGCTGATGATATAACAATCTGTACCGCCGGAGGCAGGGACGCAGTGATTCAAGAAAGACTACAAGAGGCTGCCACAATTGTTAAAAACTACGTCTCCTCACGCGGACTCGCGTGTTCGCCTCAGAAGTCCGACATCCTTTTCTTCAGACCCACCGCAGCCGGTCGGAGGCCGAGGAATGATCCGGATATACAGGTGCAGCTGCAGGAAAGACTCATACCTCGAACAGAGTGTATCTGCATTCTCGGTCTGCGAATACAGGAAACGGGAACCAATACGGTCACAATACAGGCCCTGCAACACGGCTACCCAAATAAGCAGGCGAATAGCAAGAATAGCCAACAGACACCATGGGCTCAAAGAGGGCAGTATTCTACGTTAGATGTTCTCCACAACTCCTATGCAGACAAACACAAAAAAAAATATTTTTCTTGGCGACGAGTCACGCAGGCATCATAGTGTCGCCCTCATACCAAAAAAGCGCCAAGAGAAACGGCTTGACCGAGCTGGCACTTGACAAGCAGTTCCACTCCAAGAGGTATTCTACGTTAACACGGCGCATTTCCTCAACGACGAGCGGCAGTGGCTGTTGCAGTAAACCATCAGGGAAATACGGTCGCATCATGCTCCGTCGCAGAGAATAATCCCGAAATTGGTGAATAGGTAGCCACCACCCTGGCTGTTGCGGGGACGTCGGCCACGACCATTTTCTCCCACTCCAATACCGCCCTACTAAATTATTCACGAGGAAGAATATCCAAAACTGCAGGCAAGAAAATCCAAAGCAAACAATCGTACCCTCACGACATATTCGTTTATATAGACACCAGTGCACTCGTCTCTCCTGGGAAACGAGATGGCACAGGACTCAGCTACAAGGCCGACTTCGAAGACAACGACCCGTCATCTATCGGGGGGGGGGGGGGAAGGCGACAGCGATCAGTGCAAGTGGTGCGGCGCAGCAGCCGCTATGCTTCCACACATGGTTTGGGCGTGTCCCAGTAAACAAGAGACACCCACACCAGGTGTACGTATTCCAAGACATAAGAAGGAGGAGCCCGGCCTGCTTAACTCCGAACCCGACGTCCAAACAGAAGTCGTCCAGCTAGATGAAGACGCCGCCAGAGCCCATGGTTCCTCACCGCGGTTCGAAGGGCCAAGGACATTGCAACTCCCAAGCGGTGACTCCGTCTGAACAGAGACGACACTGAAGTTTGTCATCATCATCATCGTCAACCGCATGACTAGCTTAGCAGCAGCGTTGGGATAACGCCTTAGGCCAACTTCCGGTTTGCAAACAACAAAGGGAAAACACACACAGCATGCGTTGGCCTCCGGAATGGCGAAATTTGTGAGCGCACCTCACATCGGAAGGGCCGCCTCTTATCGAACGGTGAAAATCGTCATTTAGCGTTGTATTTGTTTACCTGCATGCTAGTTTTATTGGTGTTTTCAGTGCGTTCTTGTTATTTTACCGGCAGTCGCCACCGATGTCAACGCCACCGCATTTTCATGACATCTTGCTATGATTAGCTATCTAATGTAGAGAAAAGGTGGTTATACTGATGATGGTTAATACTATTGGGATTCATAATCTTACACAGAAGCTAACGAACGTGCCCATTTTTGCGTGCAGCGAGACATTCGTCATGTGCTATCCCAAATAAAATCTGTTCTGTTGTGTCTGTGCAATTAGTTTCTAAATTTAGAAAAAGAAGCCATTATGATGTCTGATTCAACCTGAGGGGCCAATCTACTCTCCCAAAGTGGCAAGAGTGTTTGCAACCAGATGAGAGAACTTCATGCTGTATCGCCACTTACACCCGTTGATTCTTAGGAAAGGCTGGGGACTGTCTGCATCGCAAGATTCGGATCTTGCGCGGGCGTGCGTATGAACAGGCATTGCCAGTGGGGGACAAACTGCGATATTATAGTAAGTCATCCATATCTGCTACATATCGACCGCTTGTGACGGACCACGGACCGAGCGCCCATTCGCCCTGTTTTAGCGGCTGCGGCCACAGTGCCGATCGCTTACGTCGTTGATGCTATAGCTGTAGGAGGAGCTCAAGCTCTGTTTAACAGACTGAACCATTGAGCGATCTTTGAATCCCGGAGCGTTATTAAAGCACTAGGGAAATGTTATTACGCACTTTCTGCGTAATAATGTTGTCCTTATTGTTAGAGGTATTTTGTGTGGAAACGTGCAAGAGTAAGTCTCGGTTCCAGTGTCTCTGTTCACATTGTAAACCCGTTGGTTTTCTTGGACAACAAGTGTATAGATGTTGACTGGAACTAACCCTGACCAAACTTCTATGACCATGAAGGCAAAATGCTTGTGGCATTTGTTTACAAAAAAGATATAGACAAAATAAAGTCATGTGCTCAAGGCGTACGTGTTCGCAATTTCTACTATTAAAGGAAAACGAAAAGAGGACATTGTAGCTTGTAGCTTTTTACTTCAATAAGCAGCAGACAGGTATTCTCATAAAGATCAATAACCAAAATTGGAGAACGCCGAGCTTTGCGTTTACGAATTGCTTTACCTTGTGTTCCATCGCCGGCAGCATGCGGAGATGGCCCACTGCGCCCCTGCCGTTAAGACCCGTACTAACTCAGATGTATCTCCAAGGCGAAAGAATTAAGTGCTCTGTTCTGCAAAAAAGCATTGTTTTTGTTGGTAGCCCTTGCTGCAGTTGTTGTCCGGTCAAGAAACGGGCTGCCGCTGCAAAGAAGAAATAAAAATAAACTTCTGATACATGGGATTTGAACCCGAGTCTGCACGCTACCAGCACGATGCTCCACCAACTTTGCCATCGGTAGTATGGAAATATTTAGTGACGTCACCACACACTGCCACTTCTCCCGCCGGGTCTATCTACTGGCGGACCAGCAAGTGGATAACAGCAAAGCTCGCGGTTGGCGCGTGCGGCAAACAAATGCTTTCCCCAACTTATCCCGCCTAACCAACGTGCACCCAAGGCTCCACCTAACCGCGACCTGCAACCTGTGGACAGAACACGTCACCCTATCCCCTGTAACATAAATGTGCCTTCAGGATTGCCTCATTCTCATCACTTGTGAGCTGCTCTGGAGGACCGCGCTCCGCTGCTCCCATCCAGATTGTCATGACCGCTTAATCGGTAGGGTCTTAGAGGTCGACAGCGAGTGGATATGGCCTCAAACGTGACCTGAATGGCATTAACCCCAATAAAGTTTCTCTCTCTCTCTCTCTCTCTCTCTCTCTCTTCTCTCATCTCTCTCTCTCTCTGCTCTCTCTCTCTATACTCTCTCATATATATATATTCGTATATATATATATATATATATAATATATATATATATATATATATCTATATATATATATATATATATATAGAAAATAAGGATTGGGAGTCAAGAAAACCTCCGAAACCAAACAAAGGGGAGGTTGTGGTGGGTCATAGAAACAGATGATGAATTTTTTAAGTCAGAAAAAAATTGGTGGTATTCTGGAGGTCGTGGGTTCGGATCCCACCCGGCGGGCATTTTTTCACCAATTTCTTTCTGACTCAAAACATTGTTCATCTGTTTCTATGACCCACCACAACCTCCCCTTGACTGCCAACCCTTTTCTTGACTGCCAACCCTTATTTTCTGTCTTATTTCACCGAGCCCCTCATTTCCCATTTTCTGATTCGCTACATGCTTAGCGAGGGCTTCTGTTCTGGCAGTCTTGGTGCCAAAGGTAGCTTAAGAGGCTTCAACGCTGGTCGACCACTCTCGACATGTCGTAGGCACTCGAGTCACGGCCAGGGGGTTTAAAAAATTCCCCGCATTTCCCCGAGGGGAAGAATGTGAAAGTGCGAATGCACGAGTTGAATTTGCGCGGTTCGGTAATGTTCGCGAAAGAGAGATCACACACACACACACAACTACAAAGAAAGAAAGATGCATTTATTCACAGACACCTATTTGTGTTGTCGTTGTACTTGATTGCTAGAGCGGATCTCAGCTTTGAAATTTCGTGTCAGTACTCCTTTAAGCGGGTGCATTAGCCCTTCTCACGCCCGATTCCTGGCCAATCCCCCACGTGGGTATGTGCCATGTCAGCGGCCAGGCAGCGCGCGCCCATCTCCCCCCGTTGCCAAGGAAGACGAGGAGATTCCGGGCCAATCCCCCACGTGGGTATGCTATGCGGACATCGCCGGTGGACGCAGGTTCAGGGTCGCTTAAGAAGTGCATCGCACTTAAAAGAAGGTCCCCTTCACCCCATGCAGTCCGAGTGGCGCTGGCTACCACCCCCAAGTACAGGAAACGAAATAATACCTTAGCATAAATACCCGAGAAACTGGTGGGGAAAACAGCCCCGCCGTAGCGTAGTGGTTATCGCGCCAGACCGGTATTCTGGAGGTCGTGGGTGCGGATCCCACCCGGCGGGCATTTTTTCACCAATTTCTTTCTGACTCAAAAAATTCTTCATCTCTTTCTATGACCCACCACAACCTCCCCTTTGCTTTCCGAGGTTTTCTTGGCTGCCAACCCTTATTTTCTGTCTTATTTCACCGAGCCCCTCATTTCCCATTTTCTGATTCGCTATAAATATATATATATATATATAAGATATAATATATATATATATATATATATAGATATATATATATATATATATATATATATAATATATATATATATATATATATATATGTTAAGAGAAAAGGTTCCTGGCTATGAGGTTAGCTGTACGTTATAGAAGTCAAACTGAAAAACATAACATTTATTCTAACGTTTTAACCGGGGACTGGCCTTTTTCAAAGCTGAAAAAGACCGGTCCCCGGTCGAAACGTTCGAATAAATGTTATGTTTTTCAGTTTGACTTCTCTATCGTATATATATATATATATAATATATATATATATATATATATAACCCTTATTTTCTATATATACATATATATATATATATGTAGGAGTAAGGGTTGGCAGTCAAGAAAACCTCGGAAAGCAAAGGGGAGGATGAGGTAGGTCATTGAAACGGTAAAACAATTTGGAAAGAAAGAAAGAAAGTGGAGGAAAAACGCCCGCTGTGTGGGATCCGAACCAACGACCTCCAGAATACCGGTCTGGTGCGATGACCACCACGCTACCGGCGGGGCTCTTTTCCCCTCCACTTTCTGATGTATTTATGTTAAGGTATTTTTGTGTCCTGCGCTTGGGAGTGGTAGCCAGCGCCACTGGGTAGCCAGCGCCATTAATTGTGGCCACGTTTATGTTGGGCAAACCGGTCGTTGCATTAATATAAGATTATTAGAGCACAAAAACGCACTAAAAAACAAGAAAGATTCACATGTCACCAGACACTGTTCCGAGCATGGGTGTTTTCCGCTTTTTCATGACACCACCATCCTTTCGGTTCACACTAATCAGATCACTAGGGAAGTTATCGAAGCATTTCACATTAGAAAAAGAGGCGATATCTGCATAAGTGAGCCGTCGATAGCATTACATGAAAAAGAATTCTTATTTCTAGATAAGTCCGTGACTTAGAGTTTGGTGTTACTTTGTAGTGATAATCTCGATGTGCGTCATGTTGTGAGCGCACGTGGGTTTTGGGGACATAGTATATATATGCGTGGTGCAGTTTATTAAAAAATAGTTGTGAGTACAGCGTCGTCCTGTCGTCTTTCTCTCCTAGTGTCCCCGTTTTTTACGCTGTTTCGTCAAGATGATACATAACCAGTACCAACTCGCCCAAATGTTGATCCTTCTACGGTGTTTGTTATTTCTGTTCGAGCGTAGCACGTGCGGGAGAAAGCGGCAGTAATAACTTTGTGGACGGCAGTCTGGTAGCTCCGAAACATGCCGGCGAAGAAGAAGCCGGGCGTTGCGTGCATGAGGTGCAAGGGGGAGTATCCACTCGAGGATACAAGGTTCGAGACAGCTGAGGATGCGGAAGGGCAGGACTTCATGTGTAGAATGTGTGTAATGAGTCGCGCCTCGACCGGCTAGAGCAGGAGAAGGAGCAACTGAAGGTACAGGTTGACGGGTTAGTGGAGGAGCTGAAAGCCGAAAGGCAACAGCGGGAGGTGCTGGAGGGGAAGCTAGCCCAGGTCGAAAGCGTGTGTGTGCCGAGGGATGTCATTGAGAAAGCAATGGCGTACGCCACGGGGCAAGCGCACCGAGGGTGCCTGGTTCCGAGGCGGGAAGACAAGGGGAGGCCAGGGCCGCCGAGCATGAGGCAGCGGTCGGACATGACAGCGCTGGTCACAAAGAGTGCCCTAACGCTGTCGCGGAAGAAGGGAAGGGGTCGCCGCCGGGCAAGAGCTACTCAGAGGCAATCAGCGCGAAAGCCTCGGCGGCAAAAACACCTGCGCAGCCAAAAGAACCAAGGGAGCGGCGAGTCATTATTGTGGGCGACTCGAACATGCGCAGGGCAGAGCAGGTGATTACTGAGAGGGTAGGGGAGGATAACAGAGTTAAGGCTAACACGCTATCTGGAAAGATGGTTAGCATGGTGATGGAGAAGGCGAAAGAGCAGGTGTGGGACACAATGACAGAGAAGCACCTATACTCAGGGACAACTTTCTGTGGCAATGGAGACAAATCTACGCGGGTGGGGGTTGGGGACGAACTGCTTTGTGTTACTGCGCAAAGTAGTTCCCAGTAAGCTAGTTTAGGTTTTGGTTTCGGCGTGACCCATACGCATTTGCTACAGGTTCGTTTCTTCGCATGAGCTCTTTGGTTGAGTGCGCTGAACCGCAATCACCAAGGCATGTGACATTGACATCTCCTCTACGTTTCATTTGATTCTAAGCAAAAGCCAACGCTTTCACTGGAGAACTCGGACCGACCTAATATATTATAGCGTGGAATGTGCCGTCGAACTCTGAATCGCCCAGAAACGCCGTCAATTTTGTCAGCACTGCAGTTTTCAGGGCAGGCACTGATATTCAAACTCTTCTTTAGCTGAAAACTGGGCAGCACAACGGGCACGTGTAGCGTGCTTGCATAGCGCAAGGCTCGCTATACCTTAGGGCAGCACGCGCACACTACGGCGCGAAGTGAAATCCCATTTGAATCGCGCTGAGTTAGGCAGGCCCCAAGAAGTTTCGGTGACTCGCAACTCGGAAAGCGTATAGGGGAAGCTCGCGCTGCAGAACCCATGAATCTTGCGCTCAATCCCCACGCCTTTCTATTTCAATATCTTTGATGAACACCATGAAGGCTTTCGGGTGTGTCTCGCTATACTACGTGGCGCAGGTTTCATACCTTAGGATAGCAGTCCTACTGCACTGGCTAAGTTGCCTATTTACAGCATAAAGGCGTGTCAGCACTTGGGCGGATGAAAAACGTAACGCTGTCTAAACACCTGCACAGTTAGCGCTGGTCGTAAAGTTTAAAAACAATTGGTCACTGAACATTTTGCAAGTAATGTGGTCACTGACATCGTAAAGTACATTGCATTAGCTAACTTTGCCAAACGCCAATATATCGAGCCGTACTCAGATTGGTGGTTAAGCCCCCCTTTCCATTTTTTAATGTGTGATCACTCGCACACTTCTTGGCTCACTTGCCGAAAAAAGCACCTTATCCAGAACACCACAACTGGGCCTGTCAGCAAAATTTCAATTGGCTTCCAAACAAGGCAACAGAATTCGCGTTGGCTGCGTGTAGCCGCTACCTCTTCATCAACATTCCAATTGGCTGCAACAGCCTCCTTTCTTTGTCACTTACATCAATGTTGTGGGAGCATGGCTGGCTCTACATTAAAAAATTACACCCATCTCCCCGAAGGGAACCAAGAGTAGGATGCGGAGCGTCATGGGGTTCCGTTTGCGTTTCCATTATGTTTGTTAGCCAAATTTGGTGGAAATGTAGTGAACCCCGTAATGCTCATATATCCTACTCATGGTTCCCTTCGGGGAGATGGGTGTAATTTTCCTTATTGTATGCGTATATACGCGAGTGAGACGAGATTCAAGTGCTATCTAAAGGTCTTTATTTAGGTTTGCACGTCTTCTTACTTTGGGTATGACGGCCTTATGATCGCTGAAGTGCAGTCAGTGGATCTCGTAGCAGCGGTTGTATGTAGTCGTCGCCGTTACAGTTGGTAAAGACGAGATCGATACACGTTCCGTGGATTGTAGTTGGGTGTAATTGCTGTTAGTGTTTGCGCTGATGCTCTCACTTAATTGCGTCAGCACACTCACTGACGGGGCTGTTGCTTCCATCCTACTTCATCTGAAGAATCACGGAGTCAAGCGCAAGTACAACCGGAGTTGTTGTTGTTGTTGTTGATCCTCCTCTACAGCACGTACCCACGTGGGGGATTGGCCCAGAAACGGTGGTGTGTGGACACCGGACCACCGCCGACGCCGCGGGACATACCACCGAGTATAAGACGTGGGAGATTGGCCAAGAAACGGTGGTGTGCGGACGCCGGACACCCGCCGACGCCGCGGGACATACCCCCGAGCATAAGACGCTCCGCATCTAAAAATAGCTGACTGGTATTAATGGCTGTAAATTTGATGTTGGCCTCACCTTGCTCTTACTTGTTCCCAAGCCCAACACGTGGGTTCACCAGTGATGGTCCTGCCCGTCCAATACCAATTTTCATTTCGCGGCGACGTGACACCCCACCATCGCTAAAGTGCTCCAAAATTTCAGAAAAATGTACGATTTTGTGGCTATGGCCAGGATTTGCACACACAATTCCAGAACCAGCAGAAACATTCCGACACTCAGGGCTGCCACCGCCAATTGCAAACCATTTGACATCGGTACACCGTGAGCATTAGTCAGCAGGAATGATGTGTGCTACGCAAAAAATTGAAGCAGAAGAAAGAATGTGTTTTGTTTCATTTATTTCTTTCCTGCATAATCAGCTGGAAAAAATCTGGAAGCCACTCCAAGTAGTCACACAACCTGAAACATGCACACGAACGCCATTCACCTGAGTAAACCTTTAAAACCGTGGCCCCACCTTTCAAGCCCACTTGAGCACTCAAAGTCACGCAGCCACGTATTTCCAAACAAACATTTCTGGCTCTGTTAGCAGTTGTTCACAGTCACTGAGTACGGTGTACAGTTTTTTCTTCATGATAAATGTGAAAACAACATTGACATACCAGACATTACACCACAAACATGACAAAGTGACACTGCAAATCCCCATGGCTGTGAACCTTTCTGTAAATTCTGTTTCATGAGAGCGTGCCGTTACCTTTCGGGTGTTCGACCTCATATCCCACGGCCTCGGGAAGCTAGTATTTTTACAGAAGCTAAGGCTGTTAGCAGGGAAACCTACAGCGTTACGACATTTGAAAGTGAGGCATTGACGATTCGTATTACGCCTCGCCATTTAACCCTGTAAATACGCATTTAAAAGAAATTATTTGAGCCGGAAATGGTCTTTTACTTCATCAATCTACCCTCTGTAGTCGAAAAGACCAACATAACATGAGCAAGTGAGTACAAATGATTATTTAACTTACAATGTGATGGTAGTATTTTTTTTTTTCAGATGACCGAAACAGTTACAAATGATAGACAACTCAACAATGCATTTCTGGACATCACTACCATCTCGCAGTTCTTGTAAAATATTTCTTCCAGTCTTGTCATTTCATGCAGAGGTAACTGCTATTTGCAGAGGCTGTTTACAACCTCTTGGGTTGTAATCAAAATTGCCGATTGCATTTCTTCTGGGTGAAACAGGATACGTGACGTGCCACTCCTCACTGCTTGCTACCAGCGTTCGTCGTCAGGTTTAATTTTATGTATGACAAAGGTACAGCAAGTGCATCTTAGCTGCCACCCACAACCGACAACCTGAAGACTAATTCGCATACTGACAACAAGCACTCCTAATGATTGCCTGGTGCTGCACAAATCCACCACTGTATGAGCGGCTACCTCCTAAGTTTCAGGGTATCAGAAAGGTAAACAAGGTGTCCTGTAAGTTGTTGCACAGAAGCAGCACCACATAAACCAACAGAGCGTACTTCCAAGCTTCTGGCCACCAGAAAGGAAAACAAAGTACCTCGTCACTTGCCGCACAAGTCCAGCACCCCATAACCAACAAAGCGTACTTCCAAGCTGCTGGGCATCGGAAAGTTAAACAGGGGGTTCTGTAAGTTGCTACACAAAAGCAGCACCAACCGAGCGTACTTCCAAGCTTCCGGTCACCAGAACCGTAAACAAAGAACCTTGTCACTCGCCACACACGACCATCACCACATAAGTCAGCGCACAGCGGTTTCATCACAGTTCCTCTACACCGCTCATTTCGCTGTCACTGCAGTCACAGCTGCTGGAGTCGGAACCTAGCGGAATCACGACGTTGTCGATTCTGGTGTCGATTGCACCATCCCGCTCCAAGGCCTCTTTCTCAAGACGCTCCACATGAGCGCAGTCCCGGACCCAGTTTTCGCGAGTCACGAGGGCGATGGCTTCATTGAGTAGTCGGTCAACTTCAGCGAGAGTGAATTAAGTGTTGTTGGCAGCAATATACCCCTTAACATGGCTCCACACCATTTCAGTAGGATTGAATTCACAGTGGTAAGAGGAAGCCAAGCAATGTCCTGACCAGCAACTCTGGCCAGGGCTTCAATCCGGTATCCAAAAAAATTGTGTTTGTTCTCATTGACCAGCCGAAGGAGCTCGGGCTTAAACTAGTCATCACACCACGGGAAGGTTTTTTCAGTCAACCAAGACTGAATGTCGGCCTTGCGCTTCGACGTCGAGGGCAGCTTTTTGGTCCGAACACTGTGGTACGGAGCATTGACCATGACAATAACACTGCGTGGCACAATGTTGGGCTAGAAGTTGTTCTGCGAACCACTTCTCAAAGCTGTGGGCCATTCATTTCCCTGTGGTAGTCAGTGGAAGCACTCTTTGACGCACGGAAAATGAGACATGCCCCGTCCACAAAGCCCTTCTCACTTCCAGCATGAAGGACGATGAGCCGACCACCTTTGCCACTTGGTGCACGAAGCCCAGTAGTTAGACCCTTGCGAAAGGCGTCTTCACGGGATGACACAGTGGTGTCCTCCCACCCCGTGACCTTGGTGTGCCCAGTATTGACCCAAGTCTCGTCGAGGTAGTATATAGTCCTGCGAAAATGAAAGGAACACGTGTCAGTTTTTCTTTGGGGAAAAGGGTTAGTAAAGACAGAGAAGGCATTTATTGCTTGCACCTAACATCATTCTACTACGCAGGCAGGTATGTTTAATTTTTGGTGGCACCCGAAAACACCAAAATAAAAAAAGTTCGCAGAGCGTACACCACCCACATGGCTAACGAAATCGAGTCAGTGAGTGCTATCCCATACATTATAATAACATGTCGATTCATACTTGTTCCCTTCAGTTGCTGAACCAGAATAGCATGGAAAATACGAAGAGGCAGGGATGCAGAAAAACGCCATGAAAAAAATAAAATGAACGCCAGTACGCATGCGGAGCGGTGTTTATTTATTTATTTATTTATTTATTTATTTATTTATTTATTTATTTATTTATTTATACATACTGCAGCCCCCAATTTGGGGTTATGGCAGGAGTGAGCATTCACGGAACAAGAAATAGCAATTAAACCGATCAAGCAGAGCAATAAAACAAAAGCAACAGTTAACGCAAATCAGCAAGGGCAAGTAAAACATTTTCCAGCGGAAGGGAGCGAGTATCACCGGACACTCCATTCCAGAGTTCGGCAGTGAAAGGAAAAAAACTAAATTTGAATGCGTTGGTTCTACAATGGTAAGGCTTGATATTAAGGTGGTGATTACTTCTAGTTACGGACGGCGAGGCAAATGAGATGTAGGTATTGTCAGACATGCGATATACTGAGTTAATAAAACAGTAAAACAATTTCATAGAATCCTTTATTCGGCGCATGCGTAGTGTGGTGAGTTCAAGAGAAGACAGGGCAAGGGAAGGTGAAAAGTAGCGATCATAGCGATTGCAAATAAATCTGATAGCTTTTTTTAATGGCCTCAATTCTATCGATTTCACCCTGCTTGTGTGGGTTCCATACGGGGCATGCGTAGTTAAGTACAGGACGAATCAGTGTTTTATACATTAGTAATTTAGTGCTTTTTGGGGATTGGGACAGTGTTCGTCTTAAATAACCTAATTTTTTTAAAGATTTTGTGCAGGTAAAGTTAATATGCTGAGACCTACATAGATTGCTGGAAAGAACAACACCAAGATATTTGTATTCTGTTACATTTTTTAAGGTGGATCCGTTCAACGAGTACGTGAAGCAGGAAGGGGACTTATTATTCGTGAAAGGCATAAGCACAGATTTGTTAAAATTGATACTCATTTGCCAGGTTGCACACCATTCACAAAATTTAGTAAATGAGTCAGTTAGACGATGATGAGCTTGAGGAGAGTCAATGGGTTCATACAAAACAGAAGCATCCGCGTACAGACGAATTTTAGAGGTGACGTTATTAGCAAAATCGTTTATGTACACTAGAAACAGTAACGGGCAAAGTACAGAACCTTCTGGAGCGCCTGAAGTAACACTAACAATTTCGGAGTCAGTTGAGTTATAACAAACGTATTAGCGAGCGCTCAGAAAGAAAATTAGAAATCCAAGTAACTAGTTGCGGGTTGTTTAATATGGTGTTTAATTTACATGGTAGTTTAGAGAGAAGTACAGTGTCAAACGCTTTCGAAAAGTCAATGAATAGTGCGTCAACCTGATTACCAATGTCCATGTTACTAGTAATGTCGTGCACGAATTCGGTTAGCTGCGTAACTGTACTATAACTTCGTCTGAATCCATGTTGGAAGTTAGACAACAGGATTGTTAGATTCGAGAACTGCAATAGTATGTTTGTATATAATATGCTCTAATAGCTTGCAGGAATGAGGGGTAAGAGAGATGGGCCTGTAATTGCTGAAATCTTGCTTGTCACCAGATTTATGTAAAGGTACTATTTTGCCGTTTTTGCACGATCTGGGAGCGGTACCAGATTTTACGGATTTATTGAAAATTATTGTAAGGTATTGAGAGGTCCAAAGAGAGTCGCGAACGAGAAACATGTTAGGGATACCATTGCGTTCATTACGTTTTTTAGTGTCCAAATTAAGTATAAGATTTAACACGCCCTCTTCAGTGATCACTACATGGCTGATTGGAGACGTTAGATTCGAGGTGGAAAAAGAAGGAACAACAAGATTGTAGACTGTAAAGACAGACTGAAAGAACGAGTTAAAAGTGTTCGAAATTTCCGCCGGATCATCAATGATTCCGCCGTTTATTTTGAAAGAATTGCAGGAAGCATCGCGGGGCAGCACCGAGCGGCAGAACTTGCGGGGATTGTCTGATGTGAACTTTGAAGTTGAACACGAAAAAGGAAATCTTTAGCTATATTTTGCTGCTCTCGAAGTTCCCTCTTGGCCTCAGTAACCTGATAATACTTTCTGGGTTGCTAGACGATTTGCAGCGCCGAAGTCGATAAGTGTAAAAGATCACAGTTCATCCAGGAAACATCAGTGTTCTTCTTTTTATTCTTTGTAGGGATAAACTCTGAAATGCATGATTTTACTAACTTTTCAAAAGTGGTAGTTAGTGTATCAATGTCTCCTGAAGCGCTGAGTAGCACTAAATCATCGTACGCATCGGCCAAAGCGTCTAAAACAGAAAGTTCATCCACACGTTCAAAGTCAGGAAACGAAGTGAAAACATATCATAGTTTATTGATTACGCATGCGAGGGAAACGAGAACAGCCTGATGGTCAGACAGGCCATCAATTATTTCGAAGTTAAATCCTTTATCCGAAAGGGCAGAGCTTAAAAATACAAGATCGAGAACAGCATTCAACCTGGTGGCACCATGAACTGTTTGAGTTAAGCCAAAAGATACTGAAAAGTCTATAAGTTCTCTGCAAATAATAATTTCGCGACCATAACACGTAAGGGAAGGCCAGGAAATTTCCTGGGGCGTTAAAATCACCCATGCAAATGAAGTTCGATGCACTAAAATTGCGCTCGTACATGAAGTTTTTAAGAATCTGTAATGTTTCGATACTCGATGCAGGAGGCCGATAGAAAACGCTGACGACAATTGCACATTTTTCGAGGCAAATCTTGCACCAAACAGACTCGGTGTCGGCGGGGCCTGGAATCACAGCAAATTTTAAGTCCGAACGGATGGGTAGAGCAACACCACCCCCTTTCCCCAGGAGTCGATCGGTGCGAACTGCTGTGTACCCTGGGGGAGAGAACCCGGAATCGAGAATACCATCATGTAGCCACGTTTCGGTTATGCCTATGACGTGAGGCGAATACGCTGAAACAAGGGAGAGAAGGCTGGGTAATTTTTTTATTACACTCCTAGCGTTTAAATTTAGAAGAACGAAATTTTCATTCCTGCCGGGACGACGTCAACCGGAGAAAACAGGCGCGGCGGCCGGGGAAGGTTCACCAGGAGAGGAACGGAGTTCCGAACCGGATGCAGCCGAGGAGGGCATCGCATCGGAATTATTTGGCAAACTAGGTGCTTTGACAAGGGAATGCAGTGTTTCATCCCAGCAGTACCGAACTTTGTTTATTAGAATGTAATCAAACCTCAACCTAGTAGAACACCCTATATCGCGAAAAGGAGCAGCGGCGTCCCACATTTTTTTACGCAGAGCATGAACTCGCAGAGAGAAATCTTCGTTAATATAAATTTTAGTTCCTTTAAGCTTTGCAACGTTCTTAAATATGGTCATTTTATCCCGATAATCAAGGAGCTTAATTAAGTATAACATGACCGGAACGTTCTAGTTGCTGTCTGCCGAGTCTGTGACAACGTTCAATCTGAGGACAATCAATCTGCAGTATTTCAGTAAATAACGACTCCATCTTAGTTTCCAAACAATCACCGTCTTCGAAGGCTTCCTCTGTCAGCCCATAAATTACGATATTGTTGCGCCGTGACCGATTTTCAAGATCATCAATCTTGGAAGCGAGTTCGGCAATGTATGCGTTAGCCGACCTGACAGAAGCTGAGTTGGAGTTGGAACCTGTCCTAGTTGGAACCTGGATATGACCTGACCCATTCCACTATATTGTTATTTATACCAAGCTGCTTCAATTTCATAAATAATTCGTTATGAGGAACCCTGTGGAAGGCTTTTGCAATATCAAGGCATATTGCATCAACCTGTTTTTCGTTGTCTAGTGATTTTGAAAAGTCTTGGATGGCCTCAAGGAGCCGCATTACGGTTGATAGCTTTTGCCGGATTAACTTTGCTTAGCGCCGTGGAAGGTTCGGTAATGACCACTCAATAATGGCTGTGGTAAAGCCAACCAATATTGTTCAGCCTAAGATTTCCTCTGCTGTGATTATTTGAGTTATATAAATACACCGCATGGCGAAGGCTCTCTTATTAAGGCCAACCTCCATGCAGCGAAATTTGATGGCGAAGTTCGCGCGGCGGCCACCGAGAATCAACGCGTCGCGCAGTTTTCGAACCTCCGTGCAACAGCAAGCGGCGGACGACCCAGAGCATCGAGTTGCTTGCATTAAGGTTGCCAGATGTCAAACCCAAATCCAGATGCGCGTGAAGATACCCCTGCTTTTAAGTTGACTTCAATAAAAAGCCCCTATTGACTAATAAAACTTAATATCAACGACTTAACTAATATTTCTTTATTTGTTTATTGTGAGCATTGGGGTCGTAAAGCACTGCGGTCTTTGCGCGCTACGTCTCAGCAGCGATAACTTTCATTTCACTTCACAAGGAAGAAACACAAAGTGAGCAAAGAACGAACTGTGGCTTTCGCCAACGCTGAGCGAAGGGGATTTTCCCGGCAGGTCGCCGGGGGCGGCAGCGGCTCGCTCCGCCGATCTCGACGCGACGTAAGCACCGCTGCGGCCAGGGTACGAGTTAAGGCCGCCTCCGACAATGCAGTTGTCAAACTGGCCTGATCTAAAAACGTTTTTCGTAGCGGCTGCGCTGGTTTGCAAGCGGTAGCGAGGCAGCCACATACCAAGCGCCTTAAGCATTTGTCCGTTCTATTTGCCCAGATTTGGCTGCTGCAGTTGTAAACAAGTAAGCAACATTGTCCATGGGCTCAAGAAAAATGACGTCACTTCCTCCACACTTTTTGCAATGCATTGGCATGCTAGGGGCCTCTCCTGAGTATTCTTTCCTCCATGTGTTGTCCGTTTTTGCTTGCTAGCTTTGCAGCTACCTTTAGTTTTTTCGCTGAACTTTACCGCAATGACCACCAATTGTTCCGTTTCGGCTACACTTTTACCCACCGCGCTACTGTGGCACTTTTCTGGCAGTTTTCTGGACGCGGTGTTCACGAGAAAAGAGCCTTACGCGGAAAAAGGCGGGAAAGGAGCGTCTGCCCCTGAGCAGCCACCTTAAGCAGACAGGAAGTAGAAATCTGCGATTGGCTGCAGCCTCAAAATACAGTTCGACGCTTGCGGTGGTGTTTGCCGCCGCGCGTCTGATACCTAGCCCGCGCAAATCGCAGGCGAACACCGTTTTCACGACGCCGGGGGCGCAGCGGCACCGCTGGGCGTCGTTCGCCGCATAAACCCCGACATTTCGCTGCACGGGCAGCCTTTATTAGGAAAATAACTATTCAAAATTTTCGTAGCGGCAGCTTTCAATTTGTTATTATATCGGCCAAACTTATGGTTCTTTGACGAGCGTTTGTTCCCGTTTGGTCGTGGCAGCATGCGCATCGCCGTGTGCGCACCGCCGTGTGTCTGTCGCCGGTTTAAATACGCATGCGCTGCCCGGCTCGGATCTTACAAAGCCCTAGGAGTAGTGAACGCGAAAGCAATAATGTCCAAATAAACGCCGAATGTGCACCTTCGATTGGGTATGTTGACGTCACAGACAGTTTGAATCGGTGAATCTTAAATAAAGTTGACGTTTCCTTCCCTCCCTCCCCCCTCCCTCCCTCCCCTCCCTCCCTCCCTCTACCTCTCTCTCTCTCTCCTCTCTCTCTCTCTCTCTCTCTCTCTCTCTCTCGTGAATCGGCCATGAGCGTCTCAAACAGGCTGTCATAGTACTATCACTGGCCAATCCCACTGAGTGGGCATGTTAGAATATTGATTGCTTGATTGATGCGGCAGCCAGGTGGGATTTGGTGAAGGGTCCTTGCGCTTCTCACAGCAGGTACGTGTCAACGTCACTCGCCGTTTCACGTGTTTAGTCTAATGTTTAGCCCTAACGGTGGTTACCTTACTATTAAAGCTAGCGGCGTACAAAGTGATGTTTTATTTTATTTAAAAGTACTGCTAATTCCGATTGAGGGGTTGTAGCAGAGTGGTTTGCACATGGTATACATGTGTACAAGTGCGGATTAGTAAACATCCGAGCAAACATAAGTGTACTCTTATAGTAAACAACAGAGCGATATCCCCAGTACTGTCTCGTGATTTAACAAAAGCGCAGTTTTCACATAACACCCGCAGCATGAATTCAAAGCAAAATTTCGGATCTTTCAAAAATGTAGGTATGGACAATCGCCAATAACCCGATACAACAAAAATGCAAACACCCGTACACTGTAACAAAAGCAATTTGGAATTTCGAGACCAGTCTGGAATTTGCCAATGTCATCTTTTACATCCACGTTTGTTTTCCAATGACTCCCGTTTATTATGATCCGACGAATAAAGAAGAATATATATACATTTTTTCGGTTCTCAAATGATAGTTTTCTGAAAGCATGTCTTTTATTGGTAGCGTATTTTGGGAAAACTCAAAATCATCTGATGTTCTACAGTGGAGTGTCCGCTTAACCAGTTTGAACTTGAAAAGCAAGTAATAATTACGCTTTCGCCCCAAAATTTGTTTTAAGCCTTCTGAGAGACCGATGTTATTTATTCCCTGGTTGTTAACGATAAACCTCACACCCTTATTTTGTATCCTTTCTATTTTGCGAAGATTAACGGCCCTGTAAGGATCGTTGATAGTATTCGCGTAGTAGAGAATTGTTAAAGTAAGAATTTTATATGCCAGGAGTTAAGTATGACTTGGAGCACTGGTTAAAGATAATTTTAAATAGTGGAGTTTAGACATTACTTTGCTGGATGTATGATCGATCTGTTTGTCCCAATGAAGGTCATCGGATATGAGAAGACCAAGGTATATTTTAATTCGATTACCCGTATTAATATATTACTGTTTACTTTGTAATTAAAGCGGGGGGGGTGTGTTTTTTTGTTTTGTTAGTAACACAAATAATAGAACACTTTTTATAATTTACGGACATCTGCCATATCTTGAACAATTGCATCATTGTGTGTAGTTGGGTACTTCGTTTTAGTTGATCACTCGGGGACTTGATCACGGATTATATAAACAGTTTTCTGCATACAAGCTTATATTGACGTCGCCTTGGTCCACAAGATCATTTATAAAGATGAGAAACAGTAACGGC
This sequence comes from Haemaphysalis longicornis, assembly GCA_013339765.2. Taxonomy (NCBI): domain Eukaryota; kingdom Metazoa; phylum Arthropoda; class Arachnida; order Ixodida; family Ixodidae; genus Haemaphysalis; species Haemaphysalis longicornis. Next base: position 29,347 of record JABSTR010000266.1, read on the forward strand.
CCGAGTACTGAACCTTGTGGTACGCCAGAGCACACCTTCAAAACTTTTAAAGGGGTTTCTTTGTATAGTACTTATTGCTCTCGACACGTGATAACGAAACTAATCCAATTGAGGGGTGAGGGTTATTTAGAAGATCTATGAACTTGATAAGCAACTTAATATGGGAAGTCTTATCGAAAGCCTTCGCTAAATATATAAAAAATGCGTCCACTTGAGGTCGTTTGTTAATGGCTGGAGCACAATCATGGGTTGTAGGATGGATTATACTGAAAAAACCACTGCCGAAGCCATGCTGGAATGAGACAGAATTGAATGGGTATCGAGAAAAAGGCGAATGTACTTGTGAATGATATGGTCTACAATTTAGAGCAAGTACTCTTGGGAGCAATCGGGCGGCAATTGGGAATAATGTTTTTCCTACCTTTGTTGATGTAATGGTTTTATTACCCACTCTATACTGAGCTGCGTGTACCAATTGTCGACGTTTTTTGTAGGTCGAAGGCCACAACGCATTCCCTTCAGTCAGCTAAAACCACGTATCCCGAACTAGTGTCGGGGATGAGGGCTTGGCTCCCATGCTGGAGACCGTGGGATCAATTTCCGTGCTGTCTTTTTTTTCCTTTCTCCCACAGCCTTAAAATCACTTAAAGCACTATCACTTATATCACTTAAAGAGGGTCTTAGGGCGATCTAGCAGGAGTTCGCAATGCAAAAACAAATCTATTGAGAATGGTTTGACAGCCATTTCGCCTCGCTGAGTCCTTTGTAAAATGTCCCCAACAAATACCGCATCCTGCAATTAGAACAACCAGTTACGCGTGTTAGTACATACTCGGGAATTGAAAAGCTCTGTTGAAGAATCTGCATAAAATGTTTTGAAACGTTAGTTGCGCTTCGTCCTTTGTTCTTGCTTAGCCTTCGTCTTCAATGGCGCTTTCAAATTCATGGCTATTCCGACGTCTACAAAGTCGTGAATATTTTATAAGGACACGAAAGAAGTTGGCAGTTTGCCGAAAACGCTAAAAGAAGGTCTGCGTAGAAGTTGTAAAAGGAAGTTCACCCGATTATAAATTTAAAGAAAAACGTTTCAACTCGTGGGAGAACGCGCATCTTATTCACTGTACTGACGACGTACTTGTGTGGCACTGCACAGGTATGGCAAGCGATTTAAAGGCATAGGAAAGAAGCGCAAAAACAAGAAGCATCTTAAATAGCCTCGCGTGAAACACTGAACCCATACTCCAGACTGAAGGAGCCTATGAGAACCGGAAACAGCGACTAGTATTTTTGTGAAAAGCGTAATATATTTGGAAATCTAGGCTCTTGAGCAGACATCATTGATACAGTATGTTCGGAGAAAAATTAGGCGGAACAAGTTTGCAATACAGGTGCCAAGAATGCATTCTGAGCACCTCGAAGGGAGAAAAAAAAAGCGGAAGGAAGCAGTGAAACAAAAAGATGAATTTGTTCCAGTTGTCTGGAGTGTTTAGGTATTTTTCTCTCGCAGTGTCTGATATCGCTCAGGGATTCTGGGCGCCGTCCGTTGAAGTATGCCCAAAGGAATAGTTGGGGGTTGGGGGGGGGGGGAGGGGAGAGGGTGTTAAGAAGTGCCTGAGCATAGTATCGTTAATTCGTCCTAATTTCTTACAGGTGTAAATTGTCATCTTGAAACAAAAGCCTGACCAGGGCTAGTTGTTTGAACATACTGAATAATTCGCGGCGCTAAACAACGGGGACCACAACAGACACGTAGACACAGAGAAGGTGCCAAAGAAGGAGCCTTGTCTGTGTCTACGTGTTTCTTGTGGTTCCCGTTGTTTAGCGCCTCGAATTATTCAGTTATCTTGGAAGACTTCACACTTTTCACTGAGTTTTCGCACCGTTTGTGTGCGGTTTGCCAGGTGAGCCTGAGCAAAGTGATGAACTCTTTTTCTCTGGACTGCGAGTCAACGCTAATAACAAGTTTTAATTGCGGGATTTGCGTTTCCGTCTTAGGGCCTTTTGTATGGCCTTGGACCCAATTTCGAACTCCAACGTTAATTTCTCTGTGCTCTCTGAAGGCTTTGTAGGTAATTTGGATTGGTAAGCGAAGCACCAAGCTTTGAATTATCATCCCCTGCGCGAAGCAGGAGCGTAGCGCACACAGAGCAGAGATATTAACATTTAAAGTCGACATAGTGACCTGTACACTCTTGAACCCAGGTGTACGTGTGCTTTGAGGTGATACACTTTTGTGGAGACGTGCAACATGCCGAAGACCGGGTATATTCGAGTAGTTTTAAAGCTACACCTACGGAATCACCGCATCAATTATTGTTCTAGTTGATGATTGTAATTGTATAGCTCGGCGTCAACGGCCGTCGCAGCGGGTTGTATCCCCGTGTAACAATCCTCCGTGATTTTGCACGTAACAGGCGGTTGAATCGTTCTCCCTCAAGGGAGCTATTTTTCTTTAGTATGTAGCACTGCCCACAATGCTGTCAAGCAAATGCTGCCGCACACCACGCAACAATGGCTTGTCCCTAGATTCCCCTGAGCCCCAACCTGACGACCGAACAGGTGGGGAAGCCGTGCTGCCCAGTTGTGCACGGCAGGGACCGGCGCAGTCAAGTAGACAGGGCGGCAGTGAGAGGCCCAGATGGTTGGCCCAGAAATAACGCTTTGAGTCATAGTCGTTGTTAATGTTCCTGGTATTAATACTGCCGTCTGACTCCATACGCACAGCAGGTGTTAGGCCTGCGAATGAAATTTGTTGTAGCGGGAGCAGGCACTTTTTTCTACGCGTTCAATCGCTGAGCCCGCAGCTGAGGCGATCTACGAAGCTATAAATAGCCCCCACTCTTGTTTCTCTTCCGCCTGTGTTCAGCTAAATGCTTTTTCTGGTTCCCAAGGTAAACATTTATCCGTGAATCCAAAGCTTACGAACGCAAACACGTCGTACCATTCTCGAAATTTTCAATTTCAGCCGATGCGCCGGCCCCATTTCTCCGTGTTTTTATGACGTGGCGACGATTGGCTGTAGAACCTTCTTGTTGGGGTACATCTTTCTCTTTTTTTGCCTTTTTATTACTCCCTTTCATTCCTTTTAGGTAAACAGCCCACTGTTTAATGTTATCGCAGAAAAGACAAGAGATTCAATGTTTCCTTCTGTTCTACCTTTCTTTTTTCCTTTTCTCCTCACGAAAGTTCACGGGGGCCCACTATTTGCTTTCTATTGCCCGTTGCTTGCATTTTTCTTACTATTGAAAGGTCCTATAAACTTCGGTTGCTTTTTAAATGTGCAAAACAAATTACATACGGTCTGGGATTCGTGCGGTTCACGGATGAGGGATGGTCATGAATTGGGCGGAATTGCTAACCAGCGCTATTTAAACGTTCTAAATGCTAAAAACCAGTACACGAGCGAACTGTTGTTATAAACACGCAGGCTTACATATTTTTATGTAACACTTCTTTCTATCGGTGTATGTAGGGAGCAAATAAGGAAGCACGCGTTCGCTACAAATAGAATCTCGGGCTTTGTGAAAGTGGATTTAGCTTCTTTTTTTTTATATACAGTCCAAGGACTGTAAATGCGATACACGGAATATTTCCGGGCTGCCCGGAGGGAATAACATCATGTTTACATTTGGTACGCACCACACGGTCCACAGGCTCTTTTGAGACAGCGGAAAACATTTGTTCAGGGAGGATTCCACGTGCGCTCTGTGACAACATTTCGCAGGACAAACAATTAGTTATGTTTCGACGAACAGTGGGAAAAAAGAAAATTGTACAGAAGTACAGAGAACTGTATACTACTGCGTGGGAGTTCTTACGCCGCTTTCTTTTATCGTGAGATTTTGTAGCCATGATTTGCTGTAGTAGCCAAAGAGCGTGATCAACTTTTTGTCGTTTTTTCTGCGCGTTCGGCTGCATTGGCCGGCGTTGGGAATGTTTTAGTTTTGTTTGGTTCATTCTTCGTTTTATTACTTTGCTTTGCTAACAATTTATAATAACACCATTTCACCTATCAAATTATTTACCTTCCGCAAAAACATGTTTTTGTGCAGATACAAGGGGTTACGCGGATGGTGCTTTTCTTTGCGATTTTTGTATGGTTGTTTGTTTTTGCAAAAAGTACATTTTTAGGCCATTTTATGTATTTTAATTTGTCTGTTTTGTTATTTTCTGGAACAATTATCGCACTTTACACTATTAAAGCTACTAAATGTGCTTATTTTGGCCCTTAAGAATCTTGTTCCGATACCGGGCATTACACGGTTGGTGCTCTGGAATCGCCAGCAAAGAAGGGTTGCTCATTTAAATGAGGACTTCAGATCAGGAAGGCACAGGTGTCGCCCTAATGAATATGTGCTGCACCTGCTTATCCCTTGCTACCTTCTATCGCTTCAATACTTTTGATTTCTCTCTGAACCCCTACCAACTCCACACCTTGTCAGTCTCCTCCACTGCACAGTGCAATCCTCCACTTTGCCGCCCTTTTTATTCTGCTTATTTAGTATGTCGTATCAATAGTCTTTTTAAATAATGAGCAGAATTCTACACGGCAGAAAAATCAATCGAATTGCGGGCGTTTGTCACATCAGTCATATCTTGAAACAGGGGCCCAGGTCTACTCCCAAATGTGTAGCAAATAGCGTAAATTAAGTGAGCCTACCTGCAAGTCGCTTGGGCAAGAACGTTTAAGAGAGCTATTTGTGCCTTTTTCTCTCAAATTGTTGAAGTGGCTGATTTAGGCAGCCCGTTGTATAACGACGTTGATTTGCACTAGACGTATTATGCGCTGAGCTCATCGTAAGCCGCGTACCTCTTAAAGGTGTAGCACTCAAATCATGAGTACGGCGGAGCCGCTGCCTGTCGACGCCTCTTTTCGCGTCATATTACGAGCGGAGCTCTTCAGGGGCTCGGAAAGTGTGGCGATGATGCCCGCCACGCCAGGAGAAGGTACACCGTCGGGCCGACAGATGGTGCGACCGCCTGGACGGTCGTCCGTGCGCGATCTAAGCACGCAGCGGAGATCCACCTCCCAATACACGCACCCATACACCAGACATCCGTGGGTGAGCTTCGAGTACTTACATACCGCGGCGAGTGGCGTTGCGAGCGATCCCGCCTCTTTGGAAGGTGGCCGCCATTGTGCTGAAATCAGCTCCGCTTTTACGGCAGATTTCGCACGCGTAGAACTGACTTTAGGTTCTTCTAAGTGCAGAACACTTTAGGCGCTCGCCTTGTCGTCGTAGCTCGCTCGCTGGACCCAAGTAGAGCAACAGTGCGTCCCGTGGTAACGCTGTCGTTCGCGGTGTACCCCAGAGGCTTGGAAAGCCGAGCGGTTTATATATTCATAAGCGTTCGAAACTCGTGAACCGCTGGCGCTTGTCCTACATCTCCCCGTTGTTTAGCGCAAAGAAAACACAGGTACATTTGAGCCAAATATACGTAATCAACCGGCAGCGCCCGCGTTCCTTTAGTTAGGAATGCTCGTTGAGTTGGCTTACACGATAGTAAGCGAAAAAAGCGGCCGCGCAAGAAAAAAATGGCGAGTTCGAAATGACGCAGAAAGGCTCCATCCGCGCTAGAAAAAAATCTCGCGTTCGAATATCCTCGGTATTCAATGGCGTGGAATGCATGCAGGCAACAAAGTGTGCGCCGTCATATCTGTGGCCAAGCGTCTATTGCTAGGCGACGTTGTGCGCGCGGCCCGCAGATCAGGCACCCCTCTTCTCCTCCATGCAACCGTGTGAGTGCCCCGTCACTTGTTACGTCGGGCTCCGCGGGATGGCGGCACTTGTCCGTGCTAAGCACGACTGTGAAACACATGACTTTGTTTTACGTTACGAACTCTTCGCCGAACACAAAGTATTGCGTCGAGTTCACTGTGAGTGCGATTAATGACATCTCTGTTGGCGCCACAGTTTAGAATCGGATTGGAACGGAGCAGATGACGCAGGCCGGTGTCTTTTTTTCTTCGGCGTGCGGCTGCAGTGGCCCAGGGTGCGCGGTGTCCGTGGCGCATCGGCCATGTCTGTGGCCGTTTCCAGTGTTGCCAAGCAAAGAAATTGACCGCTAAACTTTTCAACGAATACCGTCTATACGTAAAACAGCCCGAGCGCACGAAATTAAAGCAAGCACAAAAAGAACAGACCTTCCGCTCGCATGCAAGAGGCGCGCGAGCACTCCGAAGGCGAGAAATTTAAATTACATGATGCGGAAGCAGTAAGTGGATAACGGCGCCACAGCCCATTATGGCGAATCACTGCTCTGCACTTCTGACAGCTTTGAGATTGAGAGGAAAGGCTTTAATTTTTTGCAACATGCTATGCCTCAGTTTGCTCCTGAATTTCGATTAACGCGCAAAGGGCGTACTTGCAATTCGTGTACCAACCTACACGCCCAGCGTCGTGTTTTTCTGCGTAGGCGTGCGCAGCGTACATAGCAGTAAGTCCCCCAAAAGAACTCTGTTGGTGATCGTCGAAGGTGCTAGTAAGTTTGACTGATGTCACACATGTTGTTTCAGTGTGTGACTTGCAAACTTTGTGAAGGGGCAATGGGGTACTTTTCAGGCTAGAAGTTATTCCGCTTTTCCTTGAAGCAATTTAGGAATGCGCACTTTTGTTAGGCGACTGATATTTGCGTACCAACGCCGAAACCTTTTTTGCGGAAGTTTGCTATTCAGCATATCATATATACATCAGCGCTCCGAATTCCCGAAGAAATAGGAGCAGCTCTACAACACGTTTCTAGCTTGCAGTTTCTTTTACCTTTGTCAATGGCGCAGTGCTACCGCCATAACGTCATGCCCGGCTGCGTCCAATAGTGGCCTCCTTCCCATGACGTTTTTCATTGGTACCATTGCGGAGGAACATTCCGTATCGTCCGCTAAAGTTCGTTAAATCTGGTGCAATTATTACCAGAGAAGCAAAACAGCGCTCAGGGGGCGACGAATGGAGAGGCTACACAAACGCACAGAGCTCTACCGACGAAAGCGTTTTATGGCCGTCCGGCAATACAAATGTTACGGACTGCTTCGCGATAACAGGAGACAATTGTCGGAAAGACACAAAACATACAAAGGTTCAACTGTTTTGTTTTATTGATATGAGCCAACAAGCCCAAAAATTTCAATTACATTCGTTGTAACTTCGAACAGACCGTTCTTCGTACCCTGTGTTGTTCATTGGCGTGTAATTGTCTGCCACAGTGTGCTTACGTCAGTTTGCGAAAAATGAAGACACACACTTAAGGTTGCTAAAGTGTGGTAAAGCTTAATAATACACTTAATTTGAAATTAAATGCGACATTCGGTTACTTATTGTAGGGGTGGCATGATTCTCATCCAAGGTTGTGACGTCTTCGCCGCCACAGCGATATACTCCTGGCGTGTAATCTTCACGGCGCAACGGTTTCAATGTTGTCGGTTGGTGGTGATTTCATATGCAGCAAATGCTTTCTTGCCATGCGACATCGTACTAGCCGACAGCAGAAACATCCTTTTATTACAATCATCATTATCCTTTAGAAATTGCCAACTTGTATTTTGTTACTACAACTGAGAGTGACCTCAAATCTAACATGTTAGCCCTTCATATAAACTATTGTCGTAAACTTGCTTTGCAACTTTTTTTATTTGGTATGCTCGAATTACTCTTGTAGGCCTTCAGTGGTTTTATTTTGTGTCCTTATCTCCCCCGCATAATTATTTTCGATTTTCATATTTTTCTTGAATTTTCTCGTTTTCTTAGTCGCCCTTGCCAGCAATACATCATCGGTACTACTGTAAACGTGTTTTTTACTTCGCTAATGATCGTGCTTCAGTTTTTGTTTGTACAGACCTCAGTACAACTCACTTTTACCCGAACAACTTTCTTCTAACACTGCGCTCACTAAATCCACCTTTAATAAGTCAGAGCCGCCTTTCGTGTAAGGGATGCATCCCCGACTCGCAATACGATACCTCCTAGTCGTAATACCAGGCAAAAATTTACCTATCTTCCTCTTTCAATTTTATCTTCTTTGTGCCGCAGCCAAGCTTCACAACCACCACTTCGTCACTCCGATGCCGCTCAAAGGATTTTCGCCTAATAGGGGATTTAATGTTTTCACCTTAATAAAGAAAGTAGCCTTGGTGACTGCTTATGTTTGCCCCTGAGGCTGCAATGGGACTTGTGTTCAATCCCCGAAAATTGTGACCGTGCAAAAGCGATTTTATTGAGACCGGTGCTAAATGTTACCGCATAGGCATCAACACCTACAGAAATACGTAGGAAAAGAATGAACGCACAGCGGCACTATTAGGTCTTCACGCCGCGCAATTCGGCCATTCATTTCTTTCAAGCCTGGGAGATATAGTCCCTTTTTGAATTCATTGTTTGTATCCTGTCGCAACTGATTTCTGCAATTACTGTAAGAAGACAAGTACTGGAACTCTCATTATCATTCGTGAATACTTTTACAATGCAATTATTTATATTCACCGCTGTCTTCTTCTCCCTGTCAGGCTTCGTGTTTGGGCTCTCCGCATTTCATAAACGGTAGTACTAAACGTATTCACCATAATTGCACCGGGGTCCCTTCACGTCCCCGTCTGTTTTTTTTTTTTTTACCCGAACGGTTTTTTGTCTTAACTGGGTTCATGCTTCAGTTTCAACAACTAAAAAACACGCAGCCCGGCATGTCGTGGCGGCGTCGCGCTGCTTTCAACTTCGTCGCTAACGCCGATGTTTTGACTCACGTGACCTGTTGACAGGCAAGACCGTGGTAGCCGTGAGCAGAGCCCCAGGCGCTTGTTCCGCTTAAGGTCGGACGTGTTTGCAGCCGCACTCTAGCGATGACAAGAGGCTTTCATGTTCAAGCTCTTACCAGCTTTACCCGCAGTGTCCTTCGTTCAGAGCCCTGTGATGTTCTTGTTGGTTCCACTGCCTCCGGCGACCACATCCCAGAACACGGCGTACAGTGTTGCGGCGAGACGCGAAATTAAGCGACCCGCTGTTGCCTCCGGTGGCTTCTCATTTTCCTAATCATTCTTCCGTGTCATGGCGCGTGCGAATTCTCATCGTGTTTTGGGGGCGTTTTGTCTGCAATCCCTTTTTTCTACCCATTGAGGATGAAGTGTTGCGCGTGGCTTTGCATTTATCTTTTCCCCCTTTGTGGCTGTGGTCATTTCCACCGTGATTTAATTGTGCACTAATTATATAAAAGCCACCCGCCTGCAATGTTCGTCGCTCGTGGAAGCTGCGCTAAAGGCCGAAATAGTCGGACGTTTGTTTGCAATTTATAAAGCATATATTAGTCAGTAGTGGAAGGGCTTGCTGCTTTACTGGAACGTTGTTGGCTATTTAAAGTCTAAAGTTTTATTTCTCTGTTCTTTGTTTTGCGCGTAACTATATTCTCACACGTTTACGGTTGTAACACCCCTTAGCGAAAAGCAATACGTATGAAATACGTACGAGTATGCTTGAATTGCACTTCAAATATGCTTTGTATTTGTAAATGTATTTAAAGTGCATTAAAAAGTGCATTTTCTCAATTTTTAGTAAATATTGAAAATACATTATTATAAATGCGGGAAAAATACAGTGATTTTAAGTACCCTCCAAATACATTAAGAAGGCACTAAACCTCACGAATGTACCCTTAAGGCATTCAGAATATATTGAAAATGTATTTCTTCCCGCCAAACGATCCCGGTGTAAATGCACTAGCTGTAAATATGATAAAAATACACTTACCTAACTGCATTTACAGCCACACTCTGAGTATACTTTAAAAGTGTGCTGAAGCATAGAAATATACTTCGAATATATTCGAAATATATTTCAAATGCCTTTTTACGTTTGTGGAACGATGGTAGAGATACACTCTCAATGCAGGAAAAATATTTATTGAAAATATATTTCAAGTGTATTAAAAAAGCTTTGCCGAAATACATTTCGAGTTCACTACAGGCGCTGCTTCAGTTGCTGAATCGAAAGATTCACGTAAAGCATATCTTAAGTGCCGGATAAAATACATCTCAAATGAATAAACGTACTGATAATTTCTCCTCGATGTTTACTTATAATAAAAGAAACTGAGGGAGATACTTTCACTTACTGCGCTGTCTAAGGCAGGCATACAAATAAACTCTGCGTATTAGAGAGAAACTCGGCGTACAAATATGTAAGTGGCGGTGTTCCAACGCAATCGGCAAAGCAAAAACATATAATTCAACGAGTATATATATATATGTATGAAAACCCTTTCACTTTGCCAGCGTTGTTACGACGGTATCGCTGTGGAGGCTTTGAAAATTTTCTTTTTCTGAAAAATATTGGCCTTAATGGCAACGCTGCTATGTTTGCGAGGCGAGCAGCTCGGCGCCTTTCACTCGCCACTCCACTACCTCCATCCTCTGTGCCCGGATACCTGCGGCGCGAGTGAGCAGCGCACCCCTCCTTACGTTTTTGTCTGCCCTCGCTGCGTCCTTTTGTATGTCTTGTGGTGTTACAAGTTTTAGGACTCTTCAACGCGCGGTCGTCGTGCGGACGCAGTCTCTGCTGGGACGGCGCGTTGCAGCGGCGTTTGTATCAGGATTGCCTTCTAGCCAAGGTAGCACGATTTACCGGACTATTCGCAGCGTGCGGGTTGTCGAAACAATTAATCTACTGTATGTTTGCCTTGGAATAGAAGAGTGTTTAACGCCCTCTATGAAATCCGCACGTGGTTGTTAAACTTACCTCCACCGCGAGCAAGATTTCCTACCGTAACTACTCCGTGCAAGGGAATGTACTCACAAATCCACGACAGCAAGAAGACGTAAAAAAACGGATTTTAGTGCTTTCCTTTTTGCGCCTAATTTTTATCTCGGGTCCTGCTCAGTGGCCGGGGTACTGTTGCTATGAGTTTCCTTGTAGATCGAGTTATTCCGTTCAGAGCTTATTGAGGACTAATATTAGCAGTAAACACATAACAGCCAGGAACGTTTTTAGCACAGCCTGTTCACAGAAAGTCCGCTGTCCATGTTTACGCACTTAAGAAATTTGCGAAGTGTATCCAGGGACAGCTTTCTTTCCTATTCGCAGCAGCCGCTCACAGCTGTGCATGTTCGCAGCAGCCGCCGTACGGGGAAGGAACCCAGTTTGTGGCATACATGCACCCGACTAATGCGCATGTCCCGGCAACACGGCGTGAACCCGAGTAGTTCGCGATTTTTGTCGGTCGTATGTCGCCATTTTGTCAATTAAAACCATGATAGAGTTTATGCCGTCTGTTTGGAAGTGACCAAAAGTGTTAAAAGCAACCCACGTAATCTTCGGTGCAAGTGGCTGTAGCTACACTAAGTGCTTCATGCCCAGGGAATTAAAATGATTTGTCCGTCTAAGACAAACTGTGTGAGAGTCGCTGCTGAGTTACAATCAGTTTCCCTTCCTACCACCACACAGAATCAAAAACCAGCAAAGGAAGGACGGAGAAGGAAAGAGTGCAGGGAGGGGGACTTCGAGGGAGACAACCAGTTCCCCCCACGAGACCCCTCAGTTCCCGGAACGGGTCCCCTGGCCGGGTTCCTCTCTTTTTGTTCTTTGGATGGCTCCCTTAAATTTCGTGAAACTTCAGGGCGTTCCACCCTTCCGCTTTTGGGTTTCCTAGCGACTTTATCCCTCCTTGCTGTATTCATTTTGTAGCGAATTCACGAACACGTGTGCGCGTTCCGATAGGCCCTTCAGTCGCTCGTGCTCGAGTGAGAATTTCAAAAATGTACCCAAAGGCACCGCAAAACAGCAGGTCTAGAGCGGGTTCGCGTGGGCTGCTTGGCGGTTGTGTGTGTTTAGCAGCAGCAATTGCTCATTTTCGTCTAAAGTGTGTACTTAAACGAGTTACTTTTAGGTGTCTCAAGTATTTATGAAGCAACTACTTTTTACTTGATGGTCCCTGACGCTAACAGGTGTTTATCTGTTTTTTAATGTTAAAGACAAGAGCATTTACAATTATTTTCCGTGTTGCTCCCTAATTAAATGATAACGTTGTCTGTGTACAGCAAAAAGTATATTATGTGCGGCGGAGAGCAAGAAAATTACATATGTGTGTAAGCAAAAATACAATTTTTCTTGCTTTGCTTGTTTTAATCGCTTCGGTTAGGTGCCTCCATATCAGAGCTTGCAATTTTAAGGACGGCATGAAATTTTGTTTCGAAATAAACTTATTTTGCCGTTCCTTTTAAGGCATTGTTGAGTGCACACGCCAATCTAATGAATTTATGTAAGCTTTCTACTACAAAACTGCCCATTCATTTTTAAACTGTTTTGCTGCGCACTATTTTTTTAGAACGTAATCTCGGAAGAAGGTGACGCCGAAATACGGAACACATAACAATAATTATAGTTATTAGGATTACTCCATATCTTATTTTATTAGCGTTCTGTGAGGTCACAGACCAGTTTTGTCCAAGTTAGTTGAAAAACTACAATTGCCACCATTTCAAGATAACTCAAGCGCCTAAGAAAGAGAAGTAGCGTAACGCTAAGAACTCTGTTGCATGTTTGATAACGTTGTTATCTTAGCTGTGTCTTTTTCTCGCTCATTTTTATCCCTAGACAATGTCCAAACATATGCATATATATATATATATATAGTGGAAAATCTCGTTGATATGATAACAAGTTTTTCGGCGTAATAGTTTTTATTTTCATTCCAGGCAACGTTTCGTACAAATAATGCAATATTTTCTGCGTTTTTTACGATCGCATTTTCGCCGAAAATGGCATAATACGATCGGGAAGAAGATCTCGACCGGCATTTCTAGTAATCGTACGTTAATTTTCGGTATACTAGCTCAAACCGCATTCCAAGAAACCAGGACCTGCAAGTTGCAGAGACGCCGAGAGAGCGGAAGCGCCCGTTTTGTGGCAAAAACATTACTGCAATGCGTGACCGTTCCGCACAAGGCTGACGATATGTCAGGTGATGCACCCCGCCATGTAGCAAATGGTATCATAATCAGGAAGAAGGCGCGCAGTGCTCGCGGCAGGCGCGACTCCCCTTCCCGTCTTCTCCATGAGGCGCGGCTCTAGCGCAGTGATTTGTTCACTTTTTGCCTTGTTTCTGTGCGCCACCGTGTTTCCAGGCCTGTGACAACGTCAAAGAAATGCAAGGCGCAAGTGGAAATTGCACGCCAATTCGAAGAGAACGCAAAAAGGAAGCGCGTGGAATCGACAAGCGAACTCACTTTGCCAGTGTCAACGCTCAACACCATTGTCGATCAGCAAGAGTAACTTCTAAAGAAGCTGGAAGTTTTTGGACCTTGTGTAAAACAAACGCGAGGTGCGAAGCATCAGAAAAAAGAAAACATCCTGCTTATATGGTTCAAGGAAGTTAGAGCGACAGGAGTGAACTTGGACGGGTTACTATTACGCGAAACAGTTGACAACATCGCGCTCTCCTTGGGCATTCAAACTTTCAAGCATTCGAAGGCTGCCTTCAGCGATTTACGGCACGACATGGATTGTCGTACAACGCCGTGTCTGCCAAAGTAACAAATACCGGCAGCTTCTTTTTGTACGTTTTAGAAGAATTTACTCTCGGACATTTAAAAGAAAAAAGGGCAGCACAAATTAGGCAGTTAGTACAATGTTGCTCCATAAAAGTGAGTTGCTGATAGAGCATGCATATTTTTTTTCTTTTTTTAACCTTTATGAATAATTCGATTTTCGGATAATACGTGTTATTTTCCGGTTCCCGTGAACAACGTATCAACAAGAATTGCTGTTGTCACCTTTTTCAGGGGATTCATTGTGTGAGTTACACCTTCTGGCGTGTGACGACGCGTCGAACGCGATCCTCACTTTTATGGTAATCACTTCTCCGTGAGGCATGTAGTAGAGTTTCTCTGGGTTTGACGAAGGGGTTTCTACCACTTCAGCGTGTCCTGATTTGAGGTACTCTCTGATCGTGATGTCATGAATTTTGAGCAGTCCCTCATTCTTGGACAGCCTGCATAAGAGTCGTTGCAGTCTTGTGGTGGCAACGTGCTTGTTGTTAGAGAGCTTGAAGCCGTCCTTCCAGGGTTAGAGCAACCTCGTACGGCCCATCTTGGAAACGAATGGTCTTTTCGAAGCGCTGAATGGTTGTGTTTTGGTGCGTATATTCGTCGATCGACCCCGATATACCAATGTTCTCAAGCTCCCAAAATGAGCGGGCAATCTCGTCTGACTCGACAGCATGTGTTCTTAGCACGTAAACCATCACGCGCGAGGTTTGGCTGGTTGTTGCTAAAGCGGTTGTGGTACCCTGGAAGGTCCATCCGATCTTGGAATTCATTCCGATTAGGCTTTCGTTTTCATCAAATCTCGAGATTTCTCCAGTTAGCACTGTCCACATCTGGTCTGAACCTATTAGCACGCTTATGCCACCTGTAGTTACGACGGTCGGCTGCATCAGTTCATCGGCAATGTTTCCCCCGGACTTTTCAAAGGTCGCAATGAAGTATGATTCCATGCAGGTCAGCTCAATGTCGTGGCAGATGTGGGGTATCACAAATGCCCGCAACACAACTTCTCTGTCCGTGAACTGGCTACCTAGCCCGATTTCTACGACGCGACGTTTTGTAGGTGGTTGGGTCCTCACGTTGGCGAACGTATCCAGCGCAATCGTGGTGAAACCAATGCTCCTCGGCCGAAGATGCGCACATAGTTCCTCCGTCACAAAGGTGCGCTGGCTGCCGCCGTCGAAAACTCCTCTGACATATCTGCAGGCATCGTCACTCACTGCCCAGGCTCGAAAGGTTTGAAGAAGAACAGAGCTCCGCTGTTCATCGACAACTCGTTTGCCACCTTGAAAGGACGCGCACACCGTCGTACTTGCATCGGTTCCCCCGGTATCCCGTCGTGCTTGTGAATGGCTTCTTTCGGGATCATACATACTCGAAGCGTGGCCTCCGCGATGGCTACGAGCAACGGCGCACCGAGGCAGCAAATTGCCACATTGCCACACACTTTCCGACGACAATCTCGAGCTCTGTGCCCTTTCAATGTGCAGCGGAAACATCTCATGCCCTTGGCCAGAAGTTGCTTCTTTTGCTGCAAAGAAATATCTGCCCTGCAGATTTCTGTCAGGTGTTGCGTCAACTTACAAAAGGCACAGCTTTCGGTTGTCTTGTTGGAGTGATTGTGCAATATGGACGATGTCGCTTTGTGGTCACGGAAATGGAATCATTATGACCTGGTATATCCTCGTGGCCCTTGGTGGTCTTAAAATTGCTCTTCTCAAGGCTTTCCAGCTCCATGCCAAGAAACGTCAACAGGCGGTCGAGGTCAGTCTCTTCTTGAGAGGCGTCTGTACGTTGAGCAGATACTTGAGCGGCACACGTGCGGTGGTACTGAACGACAATTTCATGGGGTAGAGCCCGCAAAAGGATGTCGCCGAGCATCGATGAGAACGATGACTTCTTTACACCCAGAACCTCGATGCCTCGTTTATTGACGAGCACATAATCGTAGACCTTGCGAAGCCCCACTGTGTCGCTGGAAGTCTTGACGGGGTTCGCCATGCGCAGTCTTTGGCGAAGTACTCTTGCTCAAGACGCGTCTTGTCACCAAAGCGTTTTTTAGTATTCCGATAGCATCCTTGTAGCAAGCTTCTGTCGTTGGTAAACCACTGACAGCTGACGCATCCTCTCCCTTCAAAAAGAGTCGAAGATAATTGAATTTCTCGGAGACAGTAAAACCGCCGTATTGGTCGATCATCTGATGAAACTGCTCCCAGAATCCGTTCCACTTGCAGAAATCTCCGTTGAAGAGAGCAATGGTCAGTTTCGGAAGGCTTGCCCCGTTTCTCTGTGGAGCGACGACTTGAGGATTCGGGTTCTCAGCGGTCGTTGAAATGACCGTCGCAGACTGTGACAAACGAGCGCTCTTGCTTTTCAGTTCGGTAAGGATGCGTGTCGCATGTGGTTTTGATACTCAATCACGCTGTTATACTCAGCCTGGAACGCGTCATCCTCGATATAGCTTTCGAGCTCATTGTTGATCTTGTTAAGTTTGTCGTTGTCCGTTTTAGCCTTTCGCCTTTCGTATACGACGTCAGTTGGAGTACCAAAGAGCAACTGTCCATATATATATATATATATATATATATATATATTCATATATATATAAGAAAGAAAACTTCGAACAAGGTAAAAGCACGATTTTGCCAACGTTTCAGCAAAGAGACTAGCTTTCGTCAGGGCAAGTCTCTTTGCTGAAACGTTGGCAACAATCGTGCTTTACCTTGTTTTAAAGTTTTATTTTCTTGTGTCTCTACCATCTTCAAAAGTTCAACTGCTCCCTGAAATATCTATATATATATAATATATATATATAATCTTATATATATAATATATATATATATATATAAATCTAGAGAAAGATAAACTCACAAAGCGCGCAGAAATAGTATAAGTAAAGAGTCGGATACACAGCAAGAACAATAACAAACAAGGTTTACTATTGTTAAAGTTGTTTTATTGTTCTTGCTGTGTATCCGACTCTTTACTTATACTGTTATATATATATATATATATATATATATATATATTATATTGTTTATATGTATATGTATATACGACAGAAATATGAAGAATTTTTGAGTCAGAAAAAAGTGGTGAAAAAATGATGCCCGCCGGGTGCCAAAGGTAGCTTAAGAGGGTTCAACGCTGGTCGACCGCTCTCGACATGTAGACAATCGAGTCACGGCCCGGGGGTTAAAAAGAAGGTCCCCTTCCCCCCGAGTAGTCCGAATGGCTGGCTACCACCCCCAAGTGCTGGAAACAAAAATACCTTAACATAAATACCCGAGAAAGGTGTTGGAAACAGCCCGCCAGTAGCGTAGTGGTGATCGCACCAGACGGGTATTCGGAGGTCGTGGGTTCGGATCCACCCGGCGGGGATTTTTTCAGCACTTTCTGACTCAAAAATTTTCATCTATTTCTGTGACCCACCACACAACCTCCCCTTTGCTTTCCGAGGTTTTCTTGACTGCCAACCCTTATTTTCTGTCTTATATTTCACTGAGCCCCTCATTTCCCACATACACACAACATACTACATACACACACACACACATACACATATATATATATATATAATATATATATATATATATATAATATATATATGTATATATCAGGGTCTCGAACCGGAACCGAACCGAACCGACAGCCGGAACTGAACCGCTATTTTTGCCTGAACTGAACACGAAC
The DNA here is from genome assembly GCA_013339765.2 of Haemaphysalis longicornis. NCBI lineage: Eukaryota > Metazoa > Arthropoda > Arachnida > Ixodida > Ixodidae > Haemaphysalis > Haemaphysalis longicornis. Next base: position 46,559 of record JABSTR010000266.1, read on the forward strand.
CAAAACCGTTATTTTTTAAGCACGCTGACGCCGAACCGGAACTGAACCGAAAAAAGAAATAACAGTTGTCGGTTGATCCAGAAGTGGTTCGACCCTCCGTTTATTTATTTATTATTTATTAAAGTACCCTCAGGGCCCTTAGGGCATTACAGAGGGGTGGGTACAACATTTCATAACACACAAGGAATAAGAACAAGGAGAAAAAACAAACAAAGAAGAACAAGTGTCAGAAGCGCAAATTACGAAGGCAACATAAATCAACTGAAAAAAAAAATGCATTTGTAGTAAGAATTCAAGCATATAAAAGACATAGATAATGGAAAGCGCATAGAGTTACAAAAATTGCTGAGAAATTGCAGTCTTAAACAACAAAGGGTCTGTTATTGTTACAACGGAAGAGGGAAGGTGGTTCCAATCGGCACACGTTTGCGGTAAGAAGGCTGCTGAAAAGAATTTCGCGCGGCAAAACGGAATGGCAACCTTATGCTGGTGATAAATGCCTAATGAGTGGTACGACGGTTGTGAAATCAGGTCTCGGCTCATTGATGGGTTGTGAAAAATATCTTATGAAAAAAATGAAGTCGTGCCAGTTTCCTCCGGACAGTTAAATTGGGTAGGTCAATGTTAGATTTCATTTCTGATATGCTAGCAGTACGGAAATAATTAGAACAAATGAATCGGGTTGAGCGGTTTTGAACAGATTCTAACACGTTGATTAGATTGTGCTGCGCGGGATCCCATATAGCGGACGCGTACTCGAGCTTTGGGCGAATTAGTGATCGGTATAGTGAATTTTAAGGGACAGCGGAGCGCGAGAAAAGTTGCGGCGCAAGTATCCGAGCGTTCGGTTAGCGTTATTACAGATGTAGGTAACATGCGTGTGCCAAGATAGGTTGTTGGTAATGTAAACGCCGAGGTAATTATATGA
>JABSTR010000267.1:0-22919 GCA_013339765.2 Haemaphysalis longicornis
TAGTAGTCAGCGCAAACGTGTGCTCCTTTGTTTCAGAGGTGTATTCGTCTCGCTATTGTTTTAATTTCTACAATTTTGTACCAACCAGCCGAAGCTTCATTACATTGGGGAGTTAAAAGTAAGCACATCGGGTTTGAGCTTTGGTCGGAGCGCATTGCACCAATCTTGTGGCCCGATTCTCACAGTGCAGTCCCATCGAGCGAAGGGCAAAGTCGGTGCTTCATATATGCTGCAGGTTGCCAAGAGTGTGAATTTCTTTTGCTTCGCCTTGCACTCTGCTCGAGCGACCAGAAGCAACATACCCACCCAATATTGCTGAACATCCTTTTCCCAGTGTTGTGGCCACGAATGGAACACCGATTATGCTGGGACTGATCCGAAGAGCAAAAATGCACGAGGTATTGCGAAGTTGATAATGCGTGAAAGATTGATTGATTTGATCGATTGTAGGGTTTAACGCGCCGACGCAACGCAGGCGATGGGCCCTGCCGTAGTGGAGGGCTCCGGATTAATGTTGACCACCTGGGGATCTTTTGCGTGCGCCGAATTCTCGTACACATGGGCATTTTTGCTTTGCGCCTCCATCAGAAAAACGGCTGCCGTGGCCAGGAATCGAACCCGCGACCTCGTGCTCAGCAGCGCAACGCCTTAGCCACTGAGCCACCACAGCGGGTTGGTGCGTGAAAGAGAGACGCTCCGAATGGCATTGACTGCCCATTATAAGCACTGAATATTCGAACCATTTCGTTGTGAATCGGTCACCGTTATTTATTTTTTTCAAGTTCCAGTTCAGGTTCAGCGGGTTAAAAAGTAATGGTGCAGGTTCAGGTTCAGTTCCAGAAAAATACCGGCTCGGTTCCGGTTTTCGGCCCACTTTGACACCCCGATATAAATGTATATACACGATACATGCATCACTATAACTCCTACCAAATTCAGCAATGGTAGCTCCCTTCTTAGCTTTCCACTATTCCCACAGGACTACACATGCGGACTAAAATTTGCTGTGGGAAAAGCCAGCCCCTACACCTAAACCACGATAAAACTCCTACAGAAATTCCCGGATATGCCGGCTTATGCAATGTGCTTTGAAATTAATGTGTGAACCAACATTCAATCATGATGAAACAACTTTATTTGCATCAACTGCACAAACGATGTGCATTTTAAACATGCGCAATACTTGTAACAATGCGACCGAAGCCTAGGTCAATGAACCGAGGCATCAAGGCTCGCGCGCACTCATGCATGCAAGGGCAGACTTCTACACGCTCTTTTAACACTTGAAATATGGTAACTTTCACAACATTATTTCTTTCTTGATTTGGTAATGTACATGAACTGCAATCTTAAATGGTAACAGCTTAAAACAGTCCAGAGAACATCAGGGCACAGAGTGTCACCAGCCCAGTGGAAATGATGCCGTTTAGCTCATGCATTACAGCTCCACACTTTAGTTTGGTACATTCTGGGTTGCTCAAATACAGGAAAGAAATGAAAGGAATTGTTTTGCTTTTCTGCAGAATTTTTCTCTGACATATCTTCCTTCTGCTACAGCCAAAAAGAAAAAGTAGGGGTGTGCGCATCGTTATTTTTGTTTTCAAAGTGAATATGAGGCAAATAATGACTTTTTTTTCAATAGTTGCATACTGGAGTAAATATTTCCAAATTCAAGCGAATATTTAGTTATTTCCAAGTTTCAAATAAAACTGTTGAAATTTATAATTTCTCAAGCACACTTCAGTACCTACATCCTGTAAACAAAAGGCTTATTAGAAGGCGTCGCAAAATTTTTCTATGGTGCAAAACAAACATACAGAAGCTATCGTGCTGCATTTATCTTTACTGACTGCATTAAATTTCAAACATATGGAAATATCAATGGATAAAAAGGGTTGAGACCAAAATTGAAGCAAGTACTATATATATATAATATATAATATATATATATCCTATATATCGGTAGTGTCGATGTATTCTATGAGAATGTATAGCAAAAATTACGCTTACATCGAACAGAATAGCAGTAACTACCGATATATTCGAACGCCAGCGGCGCAAAAATGCCCCCCAAGTTGGCTTTCCTCGCGGCAGAGGAGAAACCCGCCGACACACCCTCGAAAAGCGGTTTAAGCCCGGCGGGTTCCTGTGCAGCTCCTTCACCTCGCTCTTTCCCCCTTTCTCTCTCTCGGGGCTGTTTTCCCCGCGTCGGGAAGCCGCCGTCGACCCCCAACATAAAAACAATCTGGGCCTCCCGCCCCGTTTGCTCAGACAGCCAATCACAGGCTGTTGCCATTTCAGTTCTCCTCGTTTCTGGAGAGGCCGCGCGTTTGTTCTTTTTGCTGCTTTTGCGTTCGGAGTGTTCGAATTGTCGGCATGTGCCCACAGCCTCAGAAGTGGATTGATGCGCTGGCACAGTTTGTCGTTTCCTGCGCGAACGTGGAAGGTTGCGGGCTCAGCTGCTCCGACTCCTTGGAATGTAGAAATGTGCGTGCTGTCGCAGGCAGCGAAGCTGCTTAAACAGAAGAAAATTCAGGACTACTTCGTGCGGAAGTGAGTTTGTTTCATTAATAAAGTGCTTTCATAAACGGTAGGTGCTTTTATGCTGTCCAATTCTTGAGCACACATATATCGAATTATGCCATATATCGAACTCGCGGGCGTTTTTTTGCGAGTTCGATATAACCGGGTTTGACTGTATATGTATATATATATATATATATATATATATATATATATATATATATATATATATATATATATATAGTCGTGAAGTAGAGTTCTTAGTTGCTGCAGGAATATGCACAAAGTAAAAGTACACTCTTCGGGGACTTTACTTCCAACGTTTCGACCTGAGAGGTCGAAACGTTGGAAAATATATATGTTTATGTGGTAACTATACATGTCACTATACATGTCAGGTAACTATATATGTCAGAACCAAGTTGGCTTACTAATACATTTCCCCAGCATTGCGACCACATTACCATGATGCAAAAAGCTCGAGGGAAGAGTTGACCCAATGACGAGGAGATAAGAGGCCCTAGTTGGTGTAGGGGTTCCTTCGCTTCCTTCAGTGCAAAAATAAATACAAACAGCCATTTGCCTGCTTCCTCTCTCGTCCCTTTCTCCTGTTTGTCTGCTTTTTGCACTCAATGAAGCCAAGGTTCCTCTGGCCATTTAGCTTTGGTGAAGTATTTCTCATTTGCAACGGGACACAATTTCACGCATCTGTGTGCACTGAAACTTAAATATATTCAGAAAATTTACTACAAATTTTCAAATACTTGCTGTTTGATTCAAGGGTGAATCAAATATCACATCATTCACTTCAATATTAGAAAGCTTCAGATATTTGCACACCCCCAAAAAACAGTGTTTCAGCTAGACAACGAGATAGACATTTGAACAGAAAAACAAACACTTAACGTAAGCATCGCAACACAACAACGCAGTGGAAGTTCTACAATTACCACTTCGTGTGTACAGCATTCGAGCAGTAGTAGCATTACAGACATAAAAAAAAAAGGCAAAACTGGTTGTACACCATACACGATCCCAGATTACTAGAGCAAGATCGCACTGCAGCGAAGGGTAAAGGAATGTAAGATGCTGTTTCAAACACTTTCTTGATGAAAGAAAGAAGAAGGATCTGTCTAATCACATGAACATCATCATCATCATCACACTTATTGTTTTTAGTACTTTGAGATATTAGAAACGTATATACACTTGCAAAAAGCTTAAAAACTTTGAAATGCTGACAACACTCTACCGTAACAATAACGCAGACACGAGAGACAAAACGAAATCAAAAGTGTATCAGCTCAAAGCAGCACTGCACATGATGCAAAATAAAAACTGGGTATGCAAATCGTTCGTAAAATATAAACTGCACCGATCGGAGTAATACTTAATATCAACACATTGAGCTTTTTTTAGAAATGAATAAAGCTGATCACAACTAGCAGACAAGACAGATCGCGGCACAGGGACTCTAAAACTGGCAGTGGATATTGCAGCATAAATGGAAAGCCAACTTTGATGTTCCTCGCCGTAACAAAAACTACAGGAGTCATTGACAACTAGGGAAGATGGCAACACAACTACCGTTCACACATGCAAGAAAAAGCCACGTTGTGTTAACTTTACAAAGTCAACCTAGCCCCATCATCAGCAACAATGCACACCAAAGTTGCCAGTTCCCAAGTTCTGCCGAGCTCTGCACAAACGCACACAGGGCTCTTTAAAATGCATGTACAGTAAGGCAGGGTTTTTTTTTTCCACTGAACATTGTGGTTGACAAAACACAACTGTGACCACAAATGCTGGCGGTCTGTCGAGTTGCCCCCAACAGACCTGAGAGACTTCGCAGCATCGAACGGAACTGCAGCATTGATGATGCGCAAATACTGCTTTTAAGGCCCCGGGCTGACAGAGGGTGTCGGGCGTGAGAAGTCCATCGACGGGGCTTGGCAAGTCAGCCCTCTTCATTGGTCGATTCCTGGGGCGCTAACGAGAGGTTGAAGAGCCTGGGGAGAAAAGCAATTCTCGCTTGAATTCTAGCTCAAACTGCCACCAAAAAATGAAGGAAGCTCACACTAACGCATAAGAGTTGAAGGTTGCAAAGCTGCACGCAACCATCACGACCATCACAACGGTTTAAGTCTACGATTGCAGCCGACTTGCTTCTTCGCCGCCCCAACGACCTTTACTCCATCATTGTTGCTATAAGTGTGAGCTTCTTTTATTTTTTTTAAGGTGATAATCATTGAACATTACGTTGTAGGGGCGTATGCTATGATGTCTTTCTCGTTCCGGGCAAGTGTTGCCACGATTATGGCGAACGCTGGAGATATTTTTCGGGGGGGGGGAGCTAACCTGTTTACCAAGCACTCGGCGTTTTCTTGTTTTTTTTAACTGCCAGGAGGCCAACGCGAAGCCGCACTCACGTTTGCGCGCTCGCCCAATTTTCTTTGTATTTTTAACTGCGGACACCAAAAAGTACACTTTGCTAATGAGATTCGCTCTCAAAATTGCAGTCTAGAAAATTCGGTAAAGTGACCGTATAACGTGAAATTGATTCATCCCACCATTTCTGCTTACATTTTGTTGTCGAAATTGCACCGTCCCTACCCTTCGTTTATTATTGGAGCATTTTTGTACGCGGCTGGGCCACTACGGTGCTCTCACAATTCAGAGTGCATTTCACAACATATTCAAAGCACTCTGTTTTGTTCTCTTACGCAAGCAACATCGATGGACTGTTCAAGCAGAACCATGGCCATTTAAAAAAGAACATTCTGGGCACATCCTGCCTGAATATCCTTACCAGTTTGAACTCAAAAGGGGTAACACACTATACCTCGGCGAGATTTGTGTGAAGCTAAAACCCTCGTATAAGGAAGTTTTGATTCCCAAATGGGTATTTGTTATGTTTAATCCTATTGGGGAATGCACGTCCTCCCAAAGAAGACAGGCAGAATATAGGAAGAGGGCCTGTTCTTCTAATGCCCTTTTGCATCGCCACGAAGGAAAACACTTAATTAAAAAGCACGAAATGTTACCACTGAGCAAACTTAGCAAACAACTTACACTGCATCTAAAGGATGCAAGAAATGTTGGGAAGCTGCTGCTCTTGCTATCACAAGAAAGAGAAGAACGCAGAGCCCTTGTTTGCGAGATGCACAGCGGGCATGGTGCTTTCTAAACAGGGGAAAAAAATCTATTTAATTGAGACTGCCTCACATTTCTCAACGTCAACAAAATTCGCAATTAAGCACACCGTTTGCCTCTGTTCCTACAGAATTGTTAACCCCTTCCTCCAAAGAAAAAGAAATGAACAAGTAGAAAAAGGTGAATCGTACTTCATTGTGACAGCATAGTTGTCCTCCATGAGTTGAATCAGCTCAGCCGTGCTGTCTTCCAAGCTCATCAGCCTGTGACAAAAACGAGAAACAAGGAAAGGTTGATCAAAAGGGAAAAGGGCACTTGTACCTCAAGCAACAAGCCCTTGCTCTCAGCTTCTGTACTTCCACAAATGCTTGCCACCCAGCCCTTCCAATGTGTGGGCTAGGAACGTGCGCATACCGTATTTACTCGCATAATGAATCCCACTCGTGTAATGAACCCTCCCCCACTTTTCTTGCTTGAGAATTTACTTTTTTGTCACTTTGAATAAAAAATGCAGCGGGGATACGTTTTTATCTCAGTATGGTTGCTGAGGCTGTAGACGATCGCAGTAACTCGATATCACGCCACAGTACACGCAGAAATGGTAAAAACGCATTCCAACAAAAAGAAATCTCAACAGTAGCCCGAGACGTGAGCAGGAATGCTGTGGCTCGCAATTTATTAATCACGCGCTTGCGGAGCGCCACCTACTGAACACAAAACAAACCTTGCTGCGGCGTGCGAACAAAGCACAAAAAGTACTCCGCACTCTTTTCCTGCTCTTTCCTGTTCCGGCTGATTCCGGCGGCGTGCGAACAAAGCACTAAACGTACTCCGCACTCCTCTGCTCTTTCTGTTCCGCGACTTCGCCATGACACTCCACACTCCGCGGTGTGGTTGTTCAGCTGTGTTCTGATCTTTCGTTGTGCTCCTGGCGCATGCCGCACTACATGAGCCGCACAGATGGAGCATGCATTGATGCACATGGAAACTGCGCGGCTGGGCGGCACTTCAGTGTTGACCCACTGCGTATACGCTACGGACGAAAACAAGGTTTTTGGGCAGTGAACAGGGACCGCCGTGTGTTTCGTGGGCCTAAAAAAGGGAAGTGTCCGGGTGTGAGAAAAGAAGTTTTGGAATGCCTTGACGGCACGGAAGATGGTGCGCTGTGGGCCGACTACGAATGTGAAGACCGCTCCATGGCGAGTAGGGGGCCACTGGCATGTTCAGAATAAAAAAGAAATTCCATTACATAATCACCCAGGTGTTTTTGAAAAAATGGTAAGGCTCTGACGCGCTTCTCTAAGCAACTTTATTGTGCGGAATTTCAACTTTTAAAAAATCTGTTGCAATTTTTTCCCGCAAAATGAACCCTCTCTCCAAATTCATGCCGAATTTTCTGGAAAAAAAAGTGGGTTCATTACGCGAGTAAATACGGTACTCGAGTACAAGTCCAGAACAACAAAAGGTCATATAGTGGATCCCTCTGCCGAAGCTATAGACCAAGATATCAACATACATGCGTGTTTTCAAAGAAGACTGGGTTAGTGTGTGATATTGCATCACAAACTCAGGCCAGGGCACTCAGTACATCTGTCCTAGCGTCGACCATTGCAGCTTCCTCACCGCAGCTGACATTTTTTTTTTTTGTCACTTCTTTCTCATCTTTCATACCCGAGTAACCCCGCCTTTTTTGTCTATGTTTGCTTTTTTTCCCCTTCGCACTTGCAACAGAGCGCTGTCTTGACAGCCACAACTGTCTCAAGCACGTGCCAGCCTTTTTCCAGGCAGTGACGTCAAGAAGCGAGGGAGCACAGGGCGGGTTGGAGGCAGCATAGCCACCATTTTTTCCCACCAGTCGGCTCACTGTGAATTTAGGACTACAACAAGAGGTTTTTGCACTACACAGCAAAACAAAGTACTAAACAGCCTTTGCTCGCTAAATCCAGACACAAGCCATTTTATAAGCATTGAGAGAGTTGCTATCTCAGAAAACCCTCCACGTCATTCATGCCAACCCTGCTATCACATTACTGTTCAATGCTTTTCACAGCGCCTAAATTTTGTTTCCTATTGTGCTCAAATTGTTAGCACTGGCAGCTTTGGCTGTGTTTGCCGTCAATGGCCGACTGGCTATAAAAGACCTCAAAGCTTCATGCACTGCTATTTGATTTGAACCCAAATTATATATCATATACAGTGCAGACCACTTATATCGCATGTCACGGGAGCCGCGAAAATCCCCACTATAAGCGGTACCGCACCATAAACAAAACATGCGCTATTTTAACCATATCGCAAGCTACCTCTCAAGTAATTCTTTGTTTATCTTCACTCAAATGTGCGACACTTAGAAACACAGGCACGATCTTTATATCACTTTTTTTTTCACATCAGCTGCAGTGTATTACAAACCGCAAGTGCAGTCTTAAAAACGGCGCGCGCAGCTTTAACTTCCTTTGTGTTTGTGCTTTGAGGGAGCCCGTCCGTGTTTCTTAGCTTCTATGAACAGATGCTGCGGGACTAAGAACGCAAGCAGGATTTTTTTTTTTTCACTCCACTTTGCGTTTGCGGTGCTGAAGGCGGTTGCTTATCAGAACAATGTACAGGCAGTCAGGGGTGAGACAGCTGAGTCAGATTTGGGAGCAGTTTTTGGAGCAGCGAAATCTTGATTTTGGAGCAGAAGATCCTTGATTTGGAGCAGAATGACGACATTTATTACGTCACCTTAGGAGCCTAAAAACTAAATTTTTGGCAACTCGGATTGGAAAAGTGGACTTTTTAATCGGTTTTGAACGTACATATCACTGAAAGAGCCTTTCAATAAAGTTTTTTCTACCAGAGTATTGCAACGTACGAACTGCAATACCTTTTTACAAACCATGTTTAAATTCTTTGGCTCAATGCATAGATATCTTGGAGTTCCGTTGAAAATATCGCAAGACAAAGAAAAAAATTGCAAAACTACGCAATCGTAAGGCATTGTAGTTGTCATGTGAATGCTAAAATTATTATTTTTGTAAGCCCATACTCGGCTTTACGCACAAGTGTAGAGCCACGGCAAAAGGTGCGCAAAGCAAGGTGACAGTCGTCGCAACCCGCCAGCCCTCCCATTTCCACCCCCAAGGTGCACGTTCACTACGTTCATAATTTGAGTAACGTTCGTATGTTTAGCCACCTCCCTTTTGGCATAAATTTCACTTCAGACGGATGAACCGTTATTACTAGCGCACAATAATGGCCCGTCCCGCTATCGGACACTGCTTAAACATTTTGCGGCGGAATAGCCTGCGCCACCACTTCTGCAGTGTCGATCATTCCATTCCCGCCACTCACGAGCTCGCTGTGAAAGGCAGCAATACCTCAGCGTTTTATAACACCGCAATGAGTCCGAGATTTCACTTCAAGCACGCACCGCGCCTCACACTCAAGTCCGAAACACGGCGAATTCGCGGGCGGCACATTGTTTTTGATAAACTCCCGTCTTTCAAGTTGTGCAACTTCCCGCAACAGATCAAACGACTAAATGTAAACCCCCCAACCCTTATAACCAAATAGAAATGTGCGAAGAGCCCTCTGATTGAACCACAAGCAACTGCTTCGCCCAGCGGCCGTGTTTTCCAATCTTCACCACACCAAGATGGCGGCTCCCAATAATGTTGTTCCGGAGATCTGTCGTTCCGGAGATACGGCGCTCCGAAAATTGCCGTTTTGTCATCTACTTGGACAAGTAATTTGTCGCCTCAGTACAGATGAGTATTTTTTCTACAGGACTGTGGAATGGTTTCCCATGGGGAAACTTTAAAAACTCACAGTACATAACTTATGCAACCTGACATTGTGACTTTAGAAAAAAAAAAAATATCTCAGGCACACTTTTATGCGGGTTTTCTTTGCAAACACCATCACCTTGAGGGAGCTGGAAAATTATACCGTGAGTAAGCATTTTTCACCACTGAAACCGACGTGAGCGTTAAAAGAGAGCCCTCTCAAACTGTTTTGGAGCAGTTTGGCACAATTTTTGCAATTTTCAAGCTTTTTAGCAGCCTGGCACAGGAAAACAAATTTGTATCAAAACTGCGCAAATGCACAACCGTCTCAACCCCGGGCAGTGGAAACCATGGAATTGTGGCTCGCTGTCTCAAAACGTTCAAAAAGGAAACGGGCAGTGGTTTTGTTTATCTGCACAACGTTCTAATAGAAACAACTTACCGCGTATGGGGGGAAAAAGCGGAGCCTTGCTATCTTCCGAGATGCGTCAAGCAAGAGCACTTGCAGTTATCTCGTAAGTGAAAGCGAAACACGGGAACTAAAAGATGCCTGTTTTTTTTTCGTTTTATATGTCGATGTTAGACAGCACGGAGCACGCGCTGCGTCAGATAGCTGTTTACGTCTTTTTTTTTTTTTTTCTCGTTACCATAAAACGATGCCCCAGCTGCGCTGGTCAATCAGCAGACCCGCTGAAAAAACGCACCATAAATGATAATGCGCTTTCGCCAACCGCGCTTTAACTCTTTCGTGACCACAGAAAAATGGTCGATTTTGAGTGCTTACAGAAAACTTTTTTTTTTTCTCTTGAGCTACTGGAGACATTTAGCAGGGTCATTTCAGCTAAGATCGAACAAAGCATGGCTGGTCGACCTCTTCAATTCGCTTGAAATTTTTTTACCTCATTCCCGCATGTATGTAATGTGCGGATTCACAAATATTTTCGGCGGAAAAAATTTTGGCCGACTGAAAAAAAATTTGGAACCCACCCGCGTGGACCCCGGCCGCTACCTGCCCATGCGCCGCGGCCAAATTTAGCGACGTCTAGCAAAAAATATACTAATCAGGCGGGAATGGTAATTTTTATGCTTAATCTACGCCTGGTGTACATTTCGCGCCCAAAATATCGTTGGCTAGAAGAACATATATTTTTTGTAATAAATTTCCAAATCTTGCTCAGAGCGCATTTTGTTGTGTACTTTGCGGGCCAGTATTATCGTAAGTAATGGAGCTAGAGCGTTAAAATTTGAGTGAGGGCTGCTCCTGGCAAGCACAAATAAGGGCCGTAAATATCGTGTCTGTGCACACTACGGTTAAAAAGTAAATGGCGCACAATTGTGAAGAAAAAACTAAAACACTCCGAGTTCAGAGGCTTATTAAAAAAAAACACTTCTTCGATTTTGCTGAAATTCTCCCCAGATGTTAACCTGTGAATGTACTTCAATGATCATTAAAAACATGTTGCATCATTTTGTTCCTGACGCGCCTACAGCGCGAGAAAAAAGCCTGGTCGGCCAGGTCTTCACAAGATCCTGAGACACGAAACAGTGAGAGCAACTTCCAGTGAATGTGCAGACGTTTGATAATTTTTTTGTACCAAAGGCAAACTGTTACTTATTGATAGTATTACAGAGAATTCAGAAGCAAAACTGAAATTTTTATGTGAATTTTGGAATGAAAATAAACAATCTGCGCACCGCTAAACGTGTACTCTTCGAAGAAAAAACGGAGGAACTCCAGATTCACGCGCATTTAAAAAAAAACGCTTCTTCGAGTTTTATGAAGCATTCCACAGATATTTTCCTCTAAACGTACTTGTGTGAGCCCTAGAAATATCGTGCGTCATTCTAAGCACAGCGCGGATACAGTCGTGCGGTGGCGAAACCGCTGCAATGTATGGTGGTAAAACGCGCAATTTGAAGGTTTTCGGGTCTATTTTTATAGCTTCCTCTAGATTTCCCCAACCGCGGTCACTCTTTGTCTTACATTATCAACGCTCTTTTTTTGTGCGCACTGCTGCCGTGATGCGCTGTATTTGGTTCATAAGATCACCTATTTGACAAGGTGCACGCAGTCTTGTTTTTTAACTCGCCTGGACGTAACTTTCGTTCGCCTGAAATCAAAGGTTCAACGGAAGCCCGTCCGGTCGGCAGCACACATGGCAAGTATTAAAAACGGACATCGGCCACACACGACCCCGGCGCGGGTAACGTCTCCAGGTAGCACGCCCCTCTTCGGTCCTTCTCCGGACACACTGGTTCAATTACCGAATTAGCGACCAAACAGGAAGGCAAACGCCCTTGAGCCCGGTGGGGTCCGGGACGACACATGTGGGATCTTCATTTTTTTGTTTGAGTCGAGTGTTTTTTGGGCTTTTTCAACCGTATGCGGCGGCGGGGACTTGGCTGACAGAAAGAGCGAAAGAGGGGACTGGAAGAAAAGGGGCTGCATGCGTTCGAACGGTTACAAGTTTTCAGTTCTGTCACATTGGGAGAGTGCCTTGCGCTACCTCCCCACTATTTGACTACGGTCGCATTTTAATCTTCATTTCATCACTTTTTATTATTCCTTTTAAGTATTCTGATTTTATTATTCTTTTTGTATATATTTAGCTTGTTACTCAGTCTCTTTTGTCATAGTTTTGTGGTTGCAAGCGATGACGTCTGCCATGACTCTGCGCATGCCTGCTTGGCTTTAGCAAAAATCAGGCTGTGGGTAGACGACAATCTGCCACTGTACTCCAAGGTGACTTATGTGAGTGACGGAGCTGCCAGTCACTTTAAAAACAGGCACCAGCTTCATGAGTTTCATTGCGTTTCACCAGCTTCATGAAACGCAATGGATATTCTCCGCAACAGGGCACGGAAAGAATGCCTGCGACGGAGTTGGGGGAATCGTCAAACACCAGGCGACACTTTACAACCTAAGAGAACCACTAAGAAATGCGATTCAGACGGCAAAAGACATGGTAACTGTGTTGTCTGAGAAGATCAAGGGCGTTCACTTCATATACCTCGAGGGGAACGAAGTTTCCAGCCATCGCGAAACAAAAAAGGAAGAATGGCGAACAGTGCGTGCCTTTCCCGGCATACAGTCCTGGCACGTGTGGCGTTTAAGGAAGTCATCAGAAGCAGATATATGCAAACTATGTGCAGCGCGGACTGTTTGTGCCCCTTTGAGGAAACTGTGAACATTGATGCAGCAAGCAACGTGTAAATAAACAGCTAGTAGCTGCACGGTATTAATGGGGTGCCGATGGAACGCTGTCATTTCAAACGTTGACTTCGTTAATGTTTCTTGGCTATTCTATTCTCCTTATCTCAGAAGATATTCTGCCCTTTCTACAAAATAAATAAGGGAAATCTGCAGAAAGTCACAATCGTCGTTTTATGTCTCAGCTCCTTGTGACGAGCATGCTTGACAAGGCTCTTTTGCTTTTCAGTGATCAAAATGATGCGAGTTTTTTTAATGGCTCACGCAATTAAAGTAGGAGGAAAATATCCGTGGAAAGCTTCATAAAACTCGAAGAAGGGTTTTTTTTAAATGCGCGTGAATCTGGAGTTCCTCCGTTTTTTCTTCGAAGAGTACACGTTTAGCGGTGCGCAGATTGTTTATTTTCGTTCCAAAATTCACATAAAAATTTCAGTTTTGCTTCTGAATTCTCTGTAATACTATCAATAAGTAACAGTTTGCCTTTGGTACAAAAAAATTATCAAACGTCTGCACATTCACTGGAAGTTGCTCTCACTGTTTCGTGTCTCAGGATCTTGTGAAGACCTGGCCGACCAGGCTTTTTTCTCGCGCTGTAGGCGCGTCAGGAACAAAATGATGCAACATGTTTTTAATGATCATTGAAGTACATTCACAGGTTAACATCTGGGGAGAATTTCAGCAAAATCGAAGAAGTGTTTTTTTTTTAATAAGCCTCTGAACTCGGAGTGTTTTAGTTTTTTCTTCACAATTGTGCGCCATTTACTTTTTAACCGTAGTGTGCACAGACACGATATTTACGGCCCTTATTTGTGCTTGCCAGGAGCAGCCCTCACTCAAATTTTAACGCTCTAGCTCCATTACTTACGATAATACTGGCCCGCAAAGTACACAACAAAATGCGCTCTGAGCAAGATTTGGAAATTTATTACAAAAAATATATGTTCTTCTAGCCAACGATATTTTGGGCGCGAAATGTACACCAGGCGTAGATTAAGCATAAAAATTACCATTCCCGCCTGATTAGTATATTTTTTGCTAGACGTCGCTAAATTTGGCCGCGGCGCATGGGCAGGTAGCGGCCGGGGTCCACGCGGGTGGGTTCCAAATTTTTTTTCAGTCGGCCAAAATTTTTTCCGCCGAAAATATTTGTGAATCCGCACATTACATACATGCGGGAATGAGGTAAAAAAATTTCAAGCGAATTGAAGAGGTCGACCAGCCATGCTTTGTTCGATCTTATCTGAAATGACCCAGCATTGCAATGCATGAAATTGTAGCTTTTAGATATCTCTTTCAAAAACATAACAGCAATTTTGTGAAAGGTGTAATCATTGATGGTTTATTGGTCAACAAAAAAAAAATGCGGGAAAAAGTCTACACAAAACACAAATCGGCGATTTTACTTAGCCTAAAAATTGTTTCAGGAATTCTAAGATAGACGAAATGTTTCTACGTTCCTAAGCCATGATTCAATGTATACATCAGCACTGTACACCTAGTTCTGGATTTTTGCGGCTCCCCCCACCTCGGGCTGTGCCACTCTGCAAAGTCACTCGAGAGTCAGCCAATCTCTCTAAAATATGCAAAAAAAAAAAAAGATTAAATAAAGACCATGCCTCTGTTTTTAAGAGCCCTGTGTTGCAGTGATGATAAACAAAGCATGAGTGAAAGGTAGGTTGAAATGTGCTTAGATTCGCCCATGTTTTGTTTATAAATTGTGGTGTGCAGGGTTCTCCTCAGCAATTTTTGGCAGGTGGACATTTTGAGAGGGGGGGGGATGCAAGAAGTCTACAAATTTCAAATTTTCGTCGCAAATACTCAACAACCCTGGTCAACCCTGGTCATTGTGGGGCTGCTGCATGGCAAAAAGTGGAAGCTCTTAAACTAAGTGGAAGTGATAAGTGCAAACATTGACTCCAAGATTTGCATGCAGCTGGCTATCTGAGGACTTGAAAGCCTCTTGCTCAGACTCCTTTTCACATAACCAGAGGCCAGGAGTGCGGCCCGCTGCTGCTGGCATTGCTCTCACACAGTGACTATTTTTAGATCCTCAAGCGCACATTTCAAATGGGTCAGCTGGAACGGTGGGTGGACTACTGAAGGCAGCGGGCCACCCTGATAGTGCAGTACCGCTTGTAGTGCGGATTTTTGCGGCTCTCGCAACATACATTATAATCAATCTACACTGTGTCTAAATTATTTTCCAGACGTTTTTGATACGATTCATGCCATTGTTATCGGGAGAAAGCAGTCTTTGTATCTCCACTAATGTGAAACCTGGGGAGGGGAGAAGCATTAAGTGTGTAGGTGTACTCTTGGTGCCTTGGTGTTTTTGCCTACGGAAATGAAACTGTTGGGGGGCAGAGGTATGCAGCTTTGCTTAAAGCACGAAGCGTTCTAGAGCGAGGCGTTCGAAAATTATTGTCCCGGTGTTTTAAGTTCCGTGACTACGGTGACGACGAACAGCGACGACAACAGGAGACGCTGACAGCTCGAGCCCCTAAGGGCTTGCTTCGCCCCTAAAAAACTTATACAGTCGAATCCCGCTACAACGAAATTGACGGGACACGCGAAAAATTTCGTTGAGGCGAAAATTCGTTGAGGCGAAATCCGCTCCAACACACCACGGAAAGGCCCGAAAAATAGCCCCGTATGTTTCGCATCATTGGCAGCAAAAAACAATGTTTAGAAAAAGGAGTGACGCACAATAACGTCATGTTTATTCGGATAAACATACCAATGGTTATCTGTGTTCACTGCACGCAAAGAACGCGTTACGGAGGGGGGTGAAGAATTGCAGGCGCAAAACGTATTGCTGCACAACAAGGCGTGCCCACCGAGCTGATTACTTGCAGATAGCTGCTAGGCCGTCGGAAGCCCCCCTCTCGCTTGTGGCAGGAGCAGTGCCGTTATCTTATCCTCTGACAGGGCATGGCAGTTACTGACCTTGGCAGGCAAGCCGCGCGCGCTTGCATTAAACATGACCGCGCGCTCGCGACTAAGATAGGATGACTTGGCTTCAAGACCAAACACGCAAACATAATTTTTGCTCTTGGCTATGAAGAATGGTAGAAGGAAAACGGCAAGGACAGCTGCTCACAAGTCGCAACGCATACATGACGGCGGCGCGCCAGCAGCGGAGCACATTCGTGCGATTTCAATTGGATACAGATTGGCTGTAGCCGCTGTAGGGCTGTAGCTCCGGCTTGGCGAACCGGGCCTGTGCCTCATGTAAAGACGGCCAGCCACATCGTTATCACCATCAAACAATGGCGTCCGCCTATGAGTTTTTTTTTTTTTTTTTTTTGGGGGGTGGCGGCGTGGGCGCACCGCGCATGTTTTCGGTGAAACTAAGCGTCCTGAATGTTTAAAAAGTTACAGATAGCTGGCGCTATGCTTATTTTATTGTAAAATAATTGTTCAAACCCAGCCGAATTCATCGAAAATTTCGTTGAAGCGAAAGCAAGCCAGACAAATGGTTCGTTGTGGCGAGGACTTTGTTGCATTGACTTCTATGGCTAGCTGACGGAGAATTGGAAATATTTCGTTGAAGCGGAAATTTCGTTGAAGCGGACTTCGTTGTAGTGGGATTAGACTGTATTTAGTATACATGTTTCCCTTTAAAAGCCATGGAGTCCCAAACATGCTCCCAGCATTAAAAAGTAAGTGCACACAACCCCAAGTTGACAGGCGAAAAAAAGACGCACCCGCGCGTGATGGGACGTGGAAGCCGGTCTCTCCGGCTCCTCGAGCTGTTGAAGGACGACATGTCTCCGGAAGCGTGAACGGAGTTGGCGTCCGGCATCAGCGATACGGACGAGAGCGTGCCGGGCTGTTCAGGTGACGAAGCCCTCTGGGCCTTGAGCTCCGAGACCAGGCTGTTGGCAGTCGTGTCAAACACCTCACCGGCCTGGGTAGGAGGGGGGAGAGAGAGGCCAATTCATCATCATCATCATCATCATCATCATTCGTCAGTCTGCTGTACGTCCAGTCATAGAGTTTCATACTAATATATACTAATATACTATAATTAGTATATATATATATACTTATATATATAATATATATATTAGTATATTATATAATTAGTGTATAATATCTACTAATATATATATCTGTCGCTGCAGTTGCGGGCCGCCGTGGGCAGCGCCAATGCTGCTAGCGACGTTCCTCGCCTACTTGGCTTAGCTAGCCATACGGCTTCTTTTTTGTCTTGAAGCAAAAAGCCATGCCAAGGATAAGTGGAACATACCTGTCGGGCTGCTGCCGGGTACATGACGGAACGCTCGCTGAAGCGCGGCTCTCCTAGACAGTGGCGCCCGATTTCCCTCTAGTATATATTAGTATGAAACTCTATGCGTCCAGTTACAGTGTACTAGAAGATAGAGGTGTGCCGTTCGACGGAAAAACCAATAAAGAGCGCGGGTCCCTTTTGCGATGAAAAAAATGTGTGGAGTGCAGGCGTTCCCCAGAGAACTCATGTTGCAGCCAGCGCCGCCTGGAAGTTTTTTAAACCAGACTAGACAGCCATTTTATGTGTTTTATAAAACATTATGCAATAAATAAAGGATGGAGGCAATAAATAAAGGATGGATTTAACAAGCAAAACATGCGAAGCCATCTGGTAAGCAATGGCTGCCAGGGGTGCTGCTTACAAGAGGAGTTCCCCAACAGAAATTTTCTTCGAAAAAGGGACCCAATCAGAAATTTTCATTGCAGCCGGGAACAACACACCTCTCTTCTAGTACACCTCAGTACAGTGCAGCATGACGGCCACTCCCGTTGACTTCCAACAGCACCTATCCTGGGCTGCCTGACTCCATATTTAGTCGCCGAATTTCCTTATACCCCTGCCACACAGGCTGGTTTCCGAAGCACGACTGAGATTTTCAAGTGTGATCGGAAAGGAGCAGTGACACTCTCGTCCCCACTGGCGAGTGCCATACAAGGAGAAAACTTGAGATAACGCCGCGAATTTAGCCAAATAACTTGGCTAAAATATGTGTGCGATAATACTTATGTAGTCATGTACACATACCGGCCTTTTGGCGCCACCTGGCACACTTAAAGGCCAACTGTACTCAAAATTTCGATCTCTTGAAAACACTATTTCCATGTAATCTGCTGAAAAAGAAGGCACGATGCAAAAAAGCTGAAACCCGTGCGTGAACACCACAAGCAATAAGCAAAAATGCACGATTTTGAAACCGGAATCAAGGAGAACGCGGCCACTAAGGTGATGTGCAGCCATCCAGCGAGCGGCCAGACGGTCAGCAGCTCGGGAGCAAGCCTGCGCGCAAGCTCTGCACGCGCACGGGGCAAAAAACAGGTGAAGTGTTTGCAGCGGAGCTCGACCGGTTCTCCAACTGCGTGGCTGGCCAGAGGAAAAGGCCCCCATCGGCTGGAACGTCACAGGCGCGTCATGGCTGTTTACGCGATCCGCTGGCAGGTGCAGCGTGGTCTGCGGCGGAGCTTTTTTGAACGCTTCTGACTGATTAAGGAGGCGTTTCACGGGGCTACCACTCGTGTCCCAGCTTATTTGTTGGTACTTACTACACATTAAACATAAATTTGGTTGAGGTGAAATTTGAGTGCAGTTGGCCTTTAAGTGCAACCGGTGCAACTTCTCAATCGGGATTGAAACGTGCCGTGTAGCAACGGCTATGCGTCGAACGTGCTCGAATAGTCAATCCCACTTCACTTAAATCCGGATTGAAAGTGCCCGTGCGACAGGGGTGTTATTTCATTCGTCCATTAAGTTATACAGTGCAGCAATGAAAGATTATCTCTCAGCCGTCTGACTGTGAAGTGACAGTGCAAAGAACAAGGAGTGCATGCACGCAGTAAGTGCAAAAGCTTTTGTGAAAAAGTCAATCCTACCCAGCTTAGTTTACAGAACATAGTGGGACTGTATCAAACACCAAATGGCACAAAAACGGATTCTTACCTCTAAGACACTAATGATAAACTGTGCCATCACAAGGCCACGAGGTTATATAAATAAGCACTAGCTTGATGTGCGTGAGCTTGTGTAACATACTTAAAGAAAAAACAGTGCAAGAAGAGGAGAAAACAACACAAGTAAAAAGTACAGGGTGCTCGCCCCTGTCCGTTGTACTTGTGTTCTTTTCCTTTCTTTTTGCACTTTTTTTTTCTTTAAGCTAGATTAAAGGGACACTGGAGTGAATTTGTCAAACTTATGTTTTTGCTTGCATTGCATAGACCTGCTCACATAAACACACATTGCATCGTTTATCCGGTCAATAAAGCAGTACTCAATTTATAAAGCCTGAAAGGTGAAAAAATACCGTGCAATCTTTGCAGCGGCTGCGACACCTAACAGCTGTGGCGCATATTCGAGTTGCAATGTGACTGTACGATGTCCAAGATAGGAATGTAAACCAGTTTCAGTTTCAGCTCTGTGAAACAACATGCTTGGCATCTGAACTTATCGTTGGCTGGGCATTCTCGATATCCCACCAATCGGCATACCGCGCTCCTGCCATGTTTTTGGCTGTAGAAAGTGTCAGATAAGCCTGCCAGCACCGCTTGGAATCTCAACGTTCACTAGCCGGGCATACGCAGTGGCTGAATGTCTTCTACATCATCGCAAACACTCCAACTGTGAGGCGCTTTGCTCCTTCCCCGTTTTGGAGCTTGCAACTCTCGTCCCTGTGTCGTAAGAGGCGTGTTATCACCAGGCCAAGGGATGGCTGATTCGGGACTGTGCCTGCAATCAGCCGGTGCTTATGGCAACACCACACCAACGAGAACTCGCCAGCGCGTCAGTGTCAGTCTGCACGCGTTCTGTGAACTTGCTCGTGGAGAAATGAACATTGCAGTGCAAAAATGGCGAATTCAGTATAGAAAACATTACCCAAGTACAAAAAAAGCTACTAAAAATAAATACAAGTCTTATTGAGGATTTGAACTTGCTATACTTGTGACCCAATTCTTTCCACCACTCGGCCGTAGCCCCAGTGCTGTCAGGGACGGAAACAAAGTACAGTTAAACCTCGTTATAACGAGACGGGCTATAACGAAATAATGGATATAACGAGCAAATCTTAATTCCCCTTGAAAGTCCCCATAGAAACCAATGTATTTAAAACCGCGTTTTAACAATGTAAAAGTTCCCCGTTACGGGATATAACGAACAAATTTCGTTGAGAAATCAAACTTTGAGCTAATTTTACAACAGTGCGCAACGCGGATTTGAGACAGTGCGTGACGTGGCAACTGTATTAGCAGTTCAAAACTCCCGCCACGTGCGCGAAGCTGGCTGGCGCGCCGTGCGTACGCTGCGCCCGCTAAGCCCCCACCCTCCTCTCGCTGCGCACGGCATGCAGACAATGGGGCCCTTCGATTTACAGACTACAGTGTCGGATTCACCGCGGGCTCCCCGAGAAGCAGTCCGACGTTCGATTTTCCCACGTATCCCTATGGCTTCGGGGAATCCGCGGACTATCCGCGGTGAGCCCGAGAAGAACCCCAATGCACACGGCGCGCGCGGTTGCGTCGCCTTCCCCTCTGATGATGATGATGATTTCTATTGGTTTCCCCTTTGTATCGGGGTGATGACATGTCATCTTACCAAAAAGGACTAATATACCTATGTTTTACACTTTTGGTTCAATACTAGCGCTGCTTAGGGCAGGCACAAAAAGCTTATTAGCACAAAATACTTTTTTTTTCTGTTACAGGTGGTAACTGTCCTAGGCAATATTCCCCTCTCTGCTTTTCGTCCACCAGCATTCTAATCTTCTTTTCGTCCCCTCGACAGCCTTGAAGTTAACTTCCTCTGTGATACCCTTAAATCCTAGGGCTTCTGAAAGCCCAATATTCCCTTCATGTAGATTTGTTGGATGGATACCCTCACATTCTAGCACGATGTGCCGCATAGTTTCTGTTTCTTTCCGCAGACCACGCATACCCCATCATTTTGGAATACTTCCCCACAAAACTCTTAGTTCGCAGGCAACCTGCTCTAGCCTCAAAAAGCAAGCACTGCCCTGGGAATTATCGTAGAAATTTTCCTTTCTGATGTTCACTCTTCTAGCCCTGTAAATCTCTAACGACGTTTTGGCTTCCATTTTTTCCCTCCATTTATTCGTTTCAATCCATTTATTCGTTTCCCCCTCCTCCCCTCCCCCCCCCCCTTCTCCCCTGTTTTCGTATCGTCGCCGACGTCGCTGCGTAGTTGTGTGTGCGTGGGTTTTGGCAGTCTTCAGCCAGCCTTATCTTTTATCGTACTGCCGGCGTGATTCCAACGCCAGTGCGACAGGCGGGAAGCGAAAGCGAAAGACTATCACGCTTGAACAGAAGACGGCTATGATAAAAGCCGTCGCATCGGGCGCGAAGGAAGGTAAGGTGCACTCCGTGGTAAGGTGGCAAGAGACTTTGACGTGTGGACGAGTACGCTGTCCACCATCGTGAGCAACCGAGAGTCCATCGTCAGCGCTGTTGCACATGGCTTGAAAAGAAGCGCTAAGGACGGCGTCGGAGACACTAGATGCGGTGGACGTGGTGCGTCGCTACTTCGGCGCGCACGAGGGCGGCGAAGATGGCGTGAACGTAGCGGCCGCAGCTGAGGGAGCCATCGCTCGCATCAGGAAGTTGCATTATCAGTGTCCAATTACGGACTTCTTCGTAGCCAAGTCTGTTTGAAATACGAGTTTTGAACTGCAATAAAGTAGGTTCGTGACTTTTCCTTTTTACCTCCGGAATGTGTTTACTTTACTGACTATCGCCGTGCAGCAAGATGCTATTTCGCCCGCTTTTTGTTTTAGGTAACTACAATGCATAACATTTGCAGTAAATGTCGGCTACGTCTAACGAAATATTGGCTATAACGAGCAAATCGCGGCGCCCCTTCAATTTCGTTATAACGAGGTTTAACTGTATATATCAGCCTGTTTTATTTGTTTTTTTGTTGTTGTTCTCAGCATTCCCAGCAGCTTAGGTGACTATTTTTGAATAACGCTTGCCCAGTAAGGGTCCCCCAAATTTTTCCATATACCGTATTTGCTCGCGTAATGAACGCACTTTTTTTTAGGCAAAACTTAAGCAAAGTTAGGGGTGCGTTTATTACGCGGGGTATATTTTCAGAAACATTTTTCGGGATGACCAAAAAAGGCAGTAATCCTAAAAAAAATGCGTTAGACAACCTACCTTTTGCAGGAATATACGCGTACACAATTTGCACACAGACAAACCGTTTTATTGCACGTCACTCATCGTTTCTGGACGCTCACTCTTCGTCTGAGTCGCTGGACCCGTCGTCCAGGTCGCTGGCCGCTTCCTCCTCCTCGTCTTGCTCCCACAACTGGTCGTCCTCGCTGCCGTCCATTGCGTTTGCGATGCCAGTCTTCTTGAAGCTCTTGGAGATCAAGTCGGCTGGCAGCGAGCGCCAAAGCCTCCAAATCCACGAGCACACAAGCTCGACGGATGGCCCTAACCTTGCCGGTCGGCGTCAAAGCGTGCCCTCCCCCGGCCATCCAGTCAGTGTACAAGCGCCGCACACCGTCCTTAAAGGGCTTGTTGACGCAGACATCAAGGGGCTGCAGCACCGAAGTGAGGGCCACCCAAGGACGGCGATCTCGGTGCGCAGCTCCCCTCCAGTACCCGGCGTACGTTTTCGCACAGGTGGCCGCGAAAACTGTCGAGCACGAGGAGAGACTGGAGAAGCAGGGCACCAGGTCGCCGTCCCCAGACTGTGCGGACCCAATCAGCCATTAGGTCGGCCGACATCAAGCCCTTCTCTTGGGCTCGTACGTGTATGCCGGCTGGAAGGTTGACCTTCGGCAGAGTTTTTCTTTAAAGATAACGTACGGAGGCAACTTCCTTCCGTCTGCCGTGATGGCCAGGCATTACGGTAAAACGCTGTTTCTCAGCGCCTGTCGTCTTGACGAGCACGCTGCGTGCTCCTTTTTCATTCACGTCCTGCTATGGGCATGTCAAGTTGATGGAGTTGGTCGGCGTTCCGATTTGTGACAGAATGAACTGTCGGTCCCGCTGCAGACGTATCACGAACCTGTGAAAGTCCACAACTTTCTGTTCGTAGCAGGAGGCAGTCGCTGGCAGAGCGAGGTGCGCCTCCTCAAACACAGTCCATTGCGCCGCATGAAGCGGGTTGTCCACCCATTGCTCGCTTTGAAGCGGTGGACGTGATGCCGTGCTTCCTGGCTGTGGCTCGCGCTTGCGTACGGATCATTTCGTGAAACGACACAGCCTTCCTTTCTCAGTCCCGGACGTATTGTAGCACT
>JABSTR010000268.1:0-38802 GCA_013339765.2 Haemaphysalis longicornis
TAGAAATTTCCGCCGGATCATCTACGATTATGTCGTTTATTTTGAAAGAATTGCATGAAGAATCGCAGGGCAGGACCGAGTGCCAGAACCTGCGGGGATTGTCGGATAGTAAACGTTGCAGTTGAACACGAAAAAATAAATCTTTAGCTATATTTGGCTGCTCTCGAAGTTCCCTCTTGGCCTCATTAAACCTGATAATACTTTCTGGAGTGCTAGACGATTTGCAGCGCGGAAGTCTCCGGACTTTACGAGATAAGTGCAAAAGATCGCGGTTAATCCAGGGAACGTCAGTATTTTTCTTTTTAGTCTTTAGGGGAATAAACTTTCTAATGCACGATTTAACGAGCTTTTCAAAAGCAGTAGTTAGTGCATCAATGTCACCTGAAGCGCTGAGTAGAACAAAGTCATCGTACCCATCAGCTAAAGCATCTAAAACAGAAAGGTCATCTGCACGTTCAAAATCTGGAAACGTAGTTAAAAGAAATCGTGCTTTGCTTACTTCGCATGCAAGAGAAACTAGAACAGCCTGATGATAAGTTAGTCCATCAATTATTTCGAAGTTAAAGCCTTTATCCGAAAGGGCGGAGCTTAGAAATACTAGGTCGAGAACAAAATTCAACCTGGGCGCACCATGAACAATTTGAGTCAAGCCAAAAGATACTGTTACTGTAAAGTCGATGAGTTCCCTGCAGATATGAGTTTCGCGACTATCACAGGTAAGGGAGGGCCAGTTGATGCCTGGGGCATTAAAACCGCCCATGCAAATGAAGTTGGATGCACTGAAATTGTGCTTATACATGAAGTTGTTGAGATTATGTAATGTTTCAACATTCGAGCCAGGAGGCCGACAGAAAACGCTAACGACAATGCTAGCGACAATGGCAAATCTTACACTAAACAGATTCAGTTTCGGCGGGCCCTGGAAGCACAGCAAACTTTTAAGTAGGAACGGATGAGCAGAGCGACCCATCTCCCTTTCCCCACGAGGCGATCAGTGCGA
The DNA here is from genome assembly GCA_013339765.2 of Haemaphysalis longicornis. Classification (NCBI taxonomy): domain Eukaryota; kingdom Metazoa; phylum Arthropoda; class Arachnida; order Ixodida; family Ixodidae; genus Haemaphysalis; species Haemaphysalis longicornis. The sequence continues at coordinate 1,001 of JABSTR010000268.1, forward strand.
ACTGCGGTATATCCTGGGGGAGTGAACTCGGAATCGAGAATACCAGCATGTAAGCCACGTTTCGGTTATACCGATAACGTGGGGGGTATGAGCTGAAACGAAGGACAAGAGGCTAGGTAATTTTTTTTTGTTATGCTCCTAGCATTTAAATTTAGAAGATCAAATTTTTCATTCCTGCCGGACGACGTCAACCGGAGGCGGAAGGCCCGTTGCCGGAGAAGGTACCCTTTGAGAGGAAAGGTTTCTGAACCACATGAAGCCGGGAAAGGCATCTCATCGGGACTGTTCGTCACACCAGGTGCTTTGACATGTGCGTCTGAGGTTATAGCATGAAATTGTTCTTACACCCCTGTGCTTTTACAAGTGAATTTAGTGTTTCATTCTAGCAGTAACCTACCTTGTTTATTAGAATATAGTCAAACCTCAAACTGGTACAACACCCTATAGCACGAAAGGAAGCAGCGACGTCCCATATTTTTTTACGCAGAGCACGCGCTCTAGGAGAGAAATCTCCATTTATATATATTTTAGTTCCTTTGAGCTTTGCTACGTTCCTAATAATGATCCATTTATCACGAGAATCGAGGAGCTTAATAATGACTGGACGGGGACGATCGAAGTGCTGTCTTCCGAGTCTGTGACCCCGTTAGATCTGAGGGCATTCGATCTGTAGCATTTCAGTAAAAAATGACGCAACCTTAGCCGCCAAACAGTCAGCGTCTTCGCTGGTTTCCTCTGACACTGACATTGTGAAATTATGACATTTTTGCGCCGTGATCGATTTTCGAGATCGTCAATTTTGGAAGTGAGTTGGGCAATGCGTGTGTTAGCCGACGTTATGTAGGAGCGCAACCCGATACATGCAGAGTTAGAGTTGGAATCGCTGGAAGCATTTTCCAGCACGGACACACAAGACTCAAGAGATTAAAATGTCTTGTTAAGATTGAGCTTGATTTCAGCAATATCGCTGGCGATTTGTTGCTCACTTTCCAGTAGTTGCGAAAGTAAAGCGGTGACATCAGTTTTGTCAGAGCTGCTATCATCGATTACTACTAGAGGCCTAGCACCCAGCTCTGGTGTGGAACTAGAATTGCCGAAAGAACGAGTAGTGGGGCGAGTGCCAAGTTGTCCGTTTTCGGTTCCGGGTCAGGTTTGGGGGGGCGGGGGTGGGTGGGGGGATTGAAGTTCGACGTAACCACTCAGTAGAGACTGTTAAAGTAAAAACACACTGCTCTGAACATGACAAAACAAACAAGATTTGAATGTGAAAAATAAAGAAGGATATTGAGTGGAATAGTTATGAAAGCGACCTTCTAATTTATTACCTGCTTTAGGGGAACCGTGTAACATTTTTTCAACTTTTTGAAATTTTTAAATGCTTGCTGAACGTAGTCACCCAACATCACCCAGTACTTATATACGGGGCGCAAAGTACCTTAGCCAAAATTACTGCTCTATGCTCATCAGATAACTTGGAAACTCGCTCGAAATATTTTTCTCTCTCTTTCCCGTCTTGACGTTCTTCGACGGCCCGCATTACGTCACTGAGACCATGTAGCGGCTGTTGGTCGGTTTTCCTTCAGTTGAAGCAATTAACGTTTTTCGATAGCAACTTCAAAAGTCAAGCCCAAAAACAAAGCAGAAACTGAAGGCGTATCTGGTGCCACGAGCAAATCACGCAGTGCGGCGTCGTGCTGGCGATGGCTGTAGCTTTCGCAGTGCTTCCAGACGCGAAGGAAAGAGTGAAAGCGTTTATCGAAAGTGTTGCAGGGCCCCTTTAAACTGGCCTTGCGCTGACCGAGATTCATTTCCCGTGGGTACAAGCCCGCCATTTTCTGCACGCACCTGGCGCCACCTACTGGTTAGCTTCGAACACTCTCGCTGTTGGGCTTCACCAGCCTAATGGGAAGAATCCCCTTTACGTTTACAATCCATAAATCTCCGCTGAGGTTTGGCGATGTAAGAGAAAAAAGTTCCTATAGAATTACGTGGGTAGAAAAAAAATGTGGTTGATTCATCTGTCATAGGAATCTGTAAAACACGAAAGCAAAATGTGCAGTGAAATCTGCAGTTTAGCATGATTTGCGGGTCGGCGGCTGTCTTGTGGGTGTGCTTGACGAGCGACGTCCTGCTGGCGGGTCTCTTCGGCAAAGTGTACTGGCGTCATTTCCGCATGGATATGAAGTCAGGAAATCTTGATGTATCCCGGCATAAAACAATTTCGTGTTAAAATATAAAACCCGAAAACGAGCACCCTAAGTATAACCAACGTATAACGTACCCTTTGGTTCTAAAGGTTGCTTTCCCGCAAGAAGACCCTGTGTGCAGGGGTGCACCCTTTACAGGCCGCTTGCTTCGTTGTACTAGCGTCACTTCCGTGATGGATATGACGTCGTTTATCCCGGAATAAAACACTTTCGTGGTAAAAAAACACTGGCGTGGGCTGGCGTACGATGAGGGACTATTTTTAAATGCGAATGCATTTATTAGCCGGGGGTTGTCTTGCTCCGTTGGCCGGCGTGCGCCTGCATTCCTCCAGCGCGAGCGCACGTGAGCGCGCGCCTCGTAGTTCTGCCTTCGTCGTCGTCGTCGTCGTAAATGCGAATGCATTTCTTAGTCGGGGGTTGTCGTGCTCCGTCGGCGTGCGCCCGCAGGTGTTATCTCTCCGCGCTCCTCCTCGCCCCTAGCAACAGCTGTGGCGCGCCTAGCAACCGGAGCAGGTGGTAGCTCGGGCGGGAGTAGCGGAGGGCAAGGGGAGAGGACACGCCCGAGGGAACTTGATATCGCACGCCGTTGCCACGTCTCCCGTTCGAGACACGTCTCCGTACAAGGACTTGTACACCCTTGCCTACACCGGAGACGGAGTCTTTGTGGTGACCGTGTACCTCGCGCCCAACCTCGCTCGAGACGCCGTTGCCGCGCAGCTGGACGCGGCTATGGAAAGTGTGCGCGTGCGCTCCAAACCCTCTGACCCATAGTCTTGGTTGGCGACTTCAACGTTGACGTGCGCAAGAAGAGTGGCGAGTGGCTGGTCGAGTACATGCAGACCAGGCACTCTATGCATTGTCTCTCTGCCGGCTTCGACACGTGCCCCACTACCATTCACGGGAGTTGCATTGATCTGGTCTTTACGCGAAACTGTGACGCGCGTATGCTTCTCAAAGACCCTTTGACCGTGCACTTTAGCGATCACAAGGCAGTGATTGTGGCCGTCAGGTACAACGATAACACAAACAGGTGCTGATGAATAAATGATTACGTTCACACTCTCGTCATTAATTACGCCATTCCTCGCAACACACTCATCGGTGCACCCAATGCATTCGCATTTCTGCACGATTCCCTTAGGGGAGGTGCGGGGGATTTTTTTTTTAAGCTTGCGTTCGAGAAATCAGAATTTTGAAATGTTAAGTGTCAAAAGAACGAATATATCGCGTGCGCAGAGGAAATATCTACACATACCCACTTCAAGATCGTTTACCACCAAGCAAAGGAAATGGAACTCTGTTCAGCTGTTCTGGTATGACAAATAATGAAGATGAGGACGTCCAAATAACCATACAAAATTTGCCGTAATTATTTCTCTTGTATTTATATGGTGACATACCCGCAATGAAGCGAGAATAATAGCTATAAATACTATGTCTGTGCAGTAGATTTCCGCACAGAAGAAAAATCGCCGCGTATCCGCTTGCTCCGCTGTAAATGCCGCCGAAAGACGATAGCCTTCTGCCACCCCTGCCACGTAATTGGCTCTCCACTCCATTCGGCGCACCTTTCACGCTGTCCCTCTCCTGTTTCGGTACAGCCCCATTATAAATGCAAACAAAAATTACACCATCTTCCCGTAGGGGAACCCTGAGTAGTATGAAAAGAAGCCATGGGGTCGATTCAAGTGCCCATCAGTTGGTCGTTTCCGTTAGGCTGAGGTACGTAGCTACGGTTATATTTACAGTTTGGTTTCCATGGTAACTACCACACTTTTCACTTACCGGAACTACGAAATGGGAAATTGCGTTGAGCCCATGGCTGTTTCGCATACTACTCAGGGTTCCCCTCGGAAGATGGGGAAGATGGTGTAATTTATTAGATGCGACGGGGCTAGGTCCCTCCCTTGTCGTTGCACCGTCCACAACCCCACTGCGCATGCTCGGCTTGCTGAACGCCCTTTAATGGCTTCTGGAGCGACAGTGTTACCGGTGTCTTCCTGGGCCGGCCCGAGATGAGCCGAGCATGCGCAGTAGGGGTGTGGACGGCGCCACAACAAGGGAGGGACATAGCCCCGACCATGAGATGCTGGAGCGACAGTGTTGCCGGTGTCTTCCTGGGCCGGCACGAAACGAGCAGCTTCCCCTTAAAGGGCTTCCTGGAAGCGAGGCAGTGTTGCGCGGATGTCTTCTCGGCTCTGGCGGATGGATGTGCTGGCGGTGGATGACGGACGACGGACGACGGAGCGAGAGCAAGAGATGCTTTGCATCTAAAAAAAGGTTGGCTGAATTCAATTTTCCGCGCTCGCACTGCTGGCGCGCCGTCTGTTTGGACCTTTTGTTACTGCTGCCCTTGGCGCTAGAGCGCAAACCCTTTGTGTATTTTATGGTTAAAATATTGTTTTGAGCACGTTTTTGGGTTAGCAAATGGCAAAAATTACTCCCAAGGCTATTTTTACTTCAACGAACACTGCTAGTTTCAGTTATGCATTTATGTTTCGCCGCAAATATGCCTAATATTTTCCTTTTGCTGAACAGTGCTGACAAGTACGAACTATACGCTACCAGATTTACTAGTTTGGAAGTACAGTAAAACCTCGGTAATTCGACCCCCGTCGATTCAGACACTCAATTAATTCGGACATCCTCTCCGGTCCCGTGAAATCCGGATTACGAGGTTTTGCTGTAATTTGCCTATATAAACGTCTCACTCAACATGAACATCTCAGGCCGCAATACCTTGGGACAGACAGACAGACAGACAGACAGACAGACAGACAGACAGACAGACAGACAGACAGACAGACAAACAGACAGACGGACGGACGGACGGACGGACGGACGGACAGGCCAAAATTTTCGCGTTGATGTAGCCCAAGGCTCTCTTCTTAAAAAAAAAAAGAACTGGCCATGTACGTAGAAAAACGATGGCATTTCCTGCCCTTCTGTCTGGTAGCGCCCCCCATACCCTTGCCAGCCTTTCCCCCTGTCCTCTACCGCTGCACCCACCCCCTTCCTCCCAACCCGCCTATGCCTGCCCCTTTCCCTCTCGTATCTTCCCGCGTCACTCACCCTTTGGTGAGGCCAGTGTGGATCACTCACCCCGGCCGGCATGCGTGCACACCTGCGCGTAGGCACGCTCTGTAACAGAGAGAGAGAGAGAGAGAGAGAGAGAGAGAGAGAGAGAGAGAGAGAAGGCTCTTTTTAGGAAACGCAGAGAGGTTTGCCGGAATGTACAGTCGCCTACATGCTTCTCTGCTGTGGGTTAGAGAAAAGGCCCAGGAGAGCTGGGCAGGAAAGAAAAAGAAAACTGTGCGAAGGGAATTACTGCATCGCCTACGCATGAGGCTTTCGCCGGAAGTGAGTATGCGACAGTGCGTTCTCTGCTGTGACGGGTGGATGGGGGGAGAGATACAAGCGCAAGGAAGAGCTAAGAGGAAGTGATTCGACTTGAAAACAAGAAGTGCAAATAGTCGTGGACATTCAGCCAGCGCGATCTCGTTGACATCACATTGCTATCATAATTTTTGTTCGCTTTGTAACTCGTGGACTTGACAGCGAACTTAATGCAATGTTCGTGACAAATCGAAATTAGTCCAAATCATTTCGTACAAATAAGGGAATACTCCGTAGAGCATGGCGCTACTTCTAGGGACTAATCCATGGTCCTAAAATAAACTTGAGAGTTATTGGTCCCTGTTCTAGACGTTCAATGTTTTCAAGGAAGTGGGATCTCGGTTCCATGTAGGCCGCACATTCTAATAAAATGTGTTCAATTGTTCCGACACAAGCACAATTGTGCAGTGCGGATTTGGCGTCGCTCCAAGGCGAAATAGGGAGCTATTTCTGCATGCACAGTTCAGCCGTAGACGATGGTACAACGTTTTCAGGTTTACGAGGAAGCTGTCTCGGGAGTCTCGACTATAATTCTGGGTCAATAGTGTGCAAAAGCAGCACGAGTATTTTGTAAGTCGCTCCACAGACGGCTTCTTTCAGTGACCGCAAAGTGGTGAGCCATGGCAGAAGCTTCTGTTTTCGTGAAATACACCTTGCAGTATTTCCGGTAAAGAAGGCTTTTACGGGTCGCTGCTTTATTAAACGGTAAACATGCGAACTTAATGCGCTTACAAGGCGCATTCTATAAGCAGTCTACAAACATTCCCTGTTTAAGAAAGCAAGCAAGTCAAAAATTCCAACTAAAAGTCCGGAAGGCACACACACGCATCAAGAAGGTGGAGCCGCTGTGGGGGCTCACTTGGGCAGAAAAGACGCCTCGTACCCACGCACGTTGCTCCTTAAAGAGCCATTTGGTTGAACGAGGAGGGTCCGCATGACGATTGATCATGCGGCACTTGCACAAAGTTAAACAGCCCCTAACAGCCTTATAAGAAAGAAGAAATCATACGGAACTGCACTGTCTCTGTCCACCGGAAGGAATTGGGTAACAAGCAAAAGGATGTCTATGTCTTTCTTCAGCGCCCGTTGTAAAATGTACCAGCAGAACACTGCGTCCCTACACATCACAAAACACAGGTCCAGTTTCAGGTTGACTACACAACAGACAGTTTACAGACAATGGTACAAAACAGCCCTTAGAATGTTGCCACGTTTTAACAGGAAAAGTTGACGTGGACAAGCGGAACCCTTTTAGGAGTTGCTCGAAACAACAGAACGGGTGCTCGAAAGGAGCCAGTATAGGTACGGCGCTGCAGGTGAGCACAGAAAGTGGCGGGCTTGTACCGACAAGGGAACGAAATTTCGCGCGCTCTCCTCTTCAACGTTTACCGGATACCTGACGCGTACTGTTAGCGGCAGCAGATTAACTGCGTTTAAACACTCCAGAAATCCACAAAAAAACTTCCCTACCCGCGAAAGGGCATTTTTTATGTAATACTAGCGGTAGTACCCGGCGGTGCCCGGGTGGCCATTATATTAAGGACAGCAATTGGTATTTGTTAGTCGCCACATTAGGCTATTTCATTGGGAAGCGGTACACACTCGAGAGCGTCTGCCTGCTGTCAGTACATAGCTCCTACTGCAGGCGCGTCGTGGTAATGTGAAACGACTGGTACTCGTTTTTTACTCCAACTCTCGCTAAACAAATTGCACCAAGATTGCGCGTTTGAGCGAATGAGTCAGTGAGTGAAAAAGGTTTTATTGAGCCGGCGAATGGGAGTGGTATCAATTTCAGAAAGCCATGTGATGAGTGGCAGCCTTCGCTCTGGAGGAAGTATTGTCTGGACATCCAGATCGCTGTTAGTCACCAGGTTCTCCCACAGCTCAAGGTTTGGAAAAGTGGATGGAAGAAGGAGCTTGGTTTGCTTGCACTTTAATATGATATGAGGAAGAGTGCCAGGTTGAAAACACAACTTGAATTCGGCAGGAGATAGCGCTGGGAACACATGATGGAGGCCGGCTGGGTGAGGGGTATTCTTCCTCGTAGGAAGTGCTATCTCAGAAGATATGAACGATGCTCATCGGTACAGTTTTATCATAAGTAACATGGGCTCCTACGGGAGGCGCGTGATTGCAGGAAGTCCAGCAGATGCCGAAGGCTAACCTTCGCGCTTTTTACTGGACATCTCTCTTTACATTTATGATATATGACACCTGCTCCTACGGGATACGCGTAGTTGCCGAAGGTATCAACAGATGGCGACCGCTAAGCGAACGCGGGAAAACTCAACTGAATTTTACGTCCAAAAGAATGCAGATAAAAAAATCTCGCTGATCTTTCTTATCCGCATGTTAGGACAAAATCCTGAAAGTGGTTTTGGGCAATAAATGGGCAGCATTTTCAAGAAAAAAACGAATGTTAGATATCAACTGGCTGGGTGGTTATTTACGAAAGTGTAAAAACACAGTGTTTTCCCGAAATCCCGCTTGCCTCTATGGGAGGGTGTCATTGAAAAATCTTGTATAACAGTGTTGAGATACGTGATTAAGTTGCCTATCTCAAAAAAAATCAGTTCGATATCTCCGATGGCGGGCGGTAAAAAAATTAATATCTGAACAAAATTATTTTACCGCTTTTCAATCTCTCCATGGTGGACTTTTTATTTTTAAGAAATATTGACCTCCAACATCGCAATCAGAATGTGCCCTTGCAATCTGTAGCCGTTTGAAAGAGCAGTTTGGCTAGACGTGTACATAACCTGTCAGCCCTTTTTGGCTCATCAGCCGTGTCATTGAAAAAAAAACAATTTGACCCTTTTTAGTGGCGTCGCAGAGCGGAATCCTTAAAAACAGTCTGGCATTTGTATGAGTAACATATTCTATCTGCAAAAATCAGTTGGATTATGAATCGGTGAAAGATTTATTTGAGAATGCTAGGAACACCGTTTTTTCCGAAATGCGGAATCACCTCGATGGTGTTGGTTAGGGCGAAATCCAAAACTACTTTTTAGGTATTCTTAAGCCTACTTGTATCAGCGTGGGTTTCGGGTATGGAATGGGTGACCGAGAAAATCACGAATTCGCGAAAACACAATTTCGTCTTTTTCCTCGGTTAGGAGGGCAATTTCTGAAAAACCCGCCTTAGTGAGCACCTACTCAATGACGCAAAACAACTCGAGAAATTTCAAGTCTCTAGGTCTAACAGTTTTGGCTGGGCGTTGATGAGTTCAGTCAGTCAGTCAGTCGGGCACTTCTTTTTATACGTATATTGAAAGCCCGAGGTTAACTCGATCGGCTGATGTTCGAAGCGACATTTTATTGGGACGCTCTCGCGAAGAGCCAGCCGATGCACACTCATGATGATGATGATGATGATGATGATGTACGTAGATGACGATGATGTGCTGGTGCGCCAGCTAAGGACGATGGTGTACAAATAAAAAGGAAGCACTGCAAGCAGTCCAGAGTTATCATACCAAGAAGTGTTGCGCTAACCCGCACTGATAGAATATTTGACATTTCGCCGAAGCTATCGGAAATTTGGTTAGTACAGCAGGGTAAATTTCGCCGCGCGTGGGTGGGTGGCGCTGAAGTCGGTAAGCGTGGCCACGAGGCGCGTGAAGGCAGTGGTTCGCAGTGGGCTTAGGGGTGGACAAGCCACTCCCTTCTACGCGGTGCAACGTCGAGAACGGCGTGGAGAGCTTGCTTGGGGCATCTTCCACGCCTGCTGCCTGCTGCGCGTACGTAACCCGGAGGCCGTAAGAGTTCTTTACGGTGTGGTTGTCATTGTCCGAACGAGCGAGGCCTAACCGATTCTTCCACCACTAGCAGCCGTACTCTTGGCCAGCCGAGACGTACGTCTACAAAGGTTGATGAAATCGAAGAGCGCCATGTTTATGAATGCGAACATCCGCACCAAAAGGCTGCAGAAGGAACTGGTGGACTTTATGCTTGATCCTCCGCCCAACTGCAGCGCTGGGCCCAAGGCCGGAAACTTGTACGAGTGGGCCGCAAGCTTTGCTGGCCCGCCGGGATCTCCGTACGAAGGCGGCAAATTTCTTCTGGACTTCCAGTTCGGCCAGCAATATCCGTACAAACCACCCAGGGTGACCTTCCGTACCCGGGTCTACCACTGCAACGTGGACAACAGAGGGAGGATAAGTGTCGACATTCTCGGGGACAAGTGGAGTCCTGCTCTCACCGTGGCCAAGGTACTGCTCTCCATCTCATCGCTGCTCGCCGACTGCAACCCGTGGATGCCGGTTTCGACTGCCATCGCTTCGCAGTACTTCAATGACAGGAAAGAGCACGACCGCATGGCCCGGCTCTGGACCCTGCGCTACGCCACCCAACAGAGGCCTCGGATGTGCTGCGAGGATGGCGGGGCTCAGGGAAACCGCTGCTGCTGCCTCCGGTGATGGGAATTCTCGTGAGAAGGATTCAGCTCAAATACACATTTTCCTCTACTCCCATTGTTGTTCTACTCAGATTTTTCCCGGGCACAATATCACCTGTACCATTGTGTTTTGTGATTCTAGAAAGCAGAGTGCGTTTTCTGTGAGCATCAGAATAGTTTTCCCGTGGGTAACCCTTTAGAATGCCAACGACGCAGGAATTTTATTTTTAAGAAGCACTTGCGCTGTTAATGTTACAGCGCGCAATCAAAACAATCATGGGTTCCGTGGGTTCCGAAAAGGGCATATCATGCCGAATACTAGGGTACAAAACGTTCAGTGCCATTAAAATTTGTAAAGTCTGTGAAGGAGAAGTTTGGCTGCGTTGACGGGTGCGCAGTCCAAGGAGGGCACGAAACAAAACACGGATAATTCTGGTATACTTCGTTTCGGGATACTTTTGATAGAACCAGCGTAAGCCGCTTTGTGTAAACATACACCCTCCGTAGGCGGCCATTTATTGACAGCAGACGGGAATTCTATAATATTTACAACTTCACTGGGAACTAAGCAGCCATGACAGGCAAATGAACTCCTCGTAATGATGAAGTCGTGTTAGCGGGTAATATACTTTGTTTCGGAATAGTCCGGATAAAACCAGGGTTTCAGCCGTTTTATCTAACCATACGTCCTCTGTAGATGACCATGTATTTACAGCAGCCTTTGACACGGTCAACCATGCCCGGATTGTGGAAGCACTTCACGAGTGGGGAGTTGGCCAACGCATCGTCCAGTTTTGTGAGAAGGGAAATATAAACCAACGCCGCCTGTATAATCCCTGCCTAACGCGTGAGCGAAAAAGTGCTACGAGTTGTGCCGCGCCTCCGCCAGATGGCGCCACGGGTCCCGCGACCGAGAGAAGACGCAGTGAAACATCCCCCTCGCGAGGGGCACGATCAAATGCAGAGCATTTCCGGGGGCGCACTGACGTTAAGTAGTTTGCGTTACGTTAATGTTGTTGCACTTGTGGCAACTGCTGACAAGAGAGCGCTCGTCAGCAGTAATTTGAATGAGTCAACGATATAAGGCGCGTTCGTAGGGCCCCATTCTGTGTCGGCTTTGTGGCGCAGTGGGTAGAGCACCATGTACATTGCGTTCCGCCCGCAGGGTCGAGGGATCGAAACCGGGCGCCGGATAGTATTTTTTTTTATATAGTAGGGAGGGGTGCGGTGCGGACTACGGACGTCAACGCGGGTGACATCGTGAGTTACTGAAATGCTCTGCATTTAAAATGGCCAAACAGCCCCTCTCCTGTTGCTCTCTCCTACCCTTTCCCTCTCCGTAGCCTTTCTACGTGCTTCCATGTCCGCCAGCCAGCGCCGCTTAGCGGAAACTATGCAAAATAGTTAACAGTTTGTCTAGTGTTCCCCGAGGGTATCCATCCAAATCTCTACGTGAGGGAAATATTCGGCTTCCAGAATCCCTAGGATTTAAGGGTAGCACAGAGGAAGGTAACTTTAAGGCTGTCGAGGGGACGAAAAGAAGATTAGAATGCTGGTGGACGAAAAGCAGAGAGGGGAATATTGCCTAGGACAGTTGCCACCTGTAACAGGAAAAAAAAGTATTTTGTGCCTAATAAACTTTTGTGCCTGCCCTAAGCAGCGCTAGTATTAAACCAAGAGTGTAAAACATGGGTATATTAGTCCTTTTTGGTAAGATGACATGCCATCACCCCGCTACAAAGGGGAAACCAATAGCAATCATCATCATCATCGGCAAGCTGGCAGAGACACGCTGTAGAAGTGGTTGTTGTTGTAATAAACTTTATTAGAAAGGAAGGCCAAAGGCCAGGCGGGGGAGGAAGGGAATGGGGAGGGCGGAGCACAGTCCTTATGACGCCGTCTTCAAGGGCTCACTTCAGAAGTCGTGCAGACCACGGCTAAATCGCCCGTACAAGGCCGCTTTTTGTGGCATAAATGGTGATTTCGAAGAGTGTGTCGTGTGAGAGGGATGATGGGTCGATGTAAGTTGAGGTGTCGTGGTGAGGGGGAAGTGGGTGCAGTGTTCGCGACTCGCGAGCAGTGACGTAAGGCGTTACGTCCGCCTGTGCGCGGCGCATACCGGATGAGTGCCTGAACTAGGCGTCCGTACCGCTCTCATTGGAAAGCGAGCGACGCGGTAGGCAATGTTTATACAGGCGGCGCTGTATAAACAAGCGCGAGCCCTTGACGATCCCACGAGCACGCCCGAAAGACTCATGGTAAGCCAAGACGAGCCGCAAGCCTACCAGGTGTTGGTTTGGCCTATTGGATTGGCTACCGCCGTGTCTCGGAATGGGAAGGGCTTAGACAGTGGGTGTGGCGCCAGTTTCCAAATCGGCTAAGCTCGTTCAACCACACAAGTACACGGTAACAACGCCGAAGCCCGGGAGGCGTACAATTCCAGTAGAAGCCTTTATTCCTGCACCTTCAAGTCACACAGTGTCATTGGTGGACAGGTTAGCGCCGACTACTGTTCCAGCAAAGGCGGAAACCGATTAGGTTGCAACAATTAAGTGGCGTGTATTCATCGAAGTGGAGTGGCAAGGCGAACGATTGGATGCGGGCTCGGGGCGCCACGACCGCGTTCACAAGATGCCGCAAGAGAAAGAAGTCCAATGCGAAAAAAAATCATGCGCCCCTCCATCTAAAGAAGTTTGAACGCGAAGCTTTCTGGTGAGGGATTCCTTGGTATGGGCTAACCCGCCACTGCGAGTGTGTTCTCCTCTGGAGGTACGCACCACTTTTCTGGAGCAACCGCAGAAACTTCCGAGTATGCAATCCGTAGGCCTAGCGTTTGGGTTTGGAGTCTGCGGCGTGAATCGGTACCTGCTGCCTGGCGTACAGTGAACACTTTTACGAGCGTGTGCCGGTTCAAGGTGCCAAACCTGACTGAGGCCTCTGTCAGTCCGCGCTTCACGCCATCAAACAAGCACTTCGCTACATTCTCCGCCAGCAGCCAGCACAGTGGGTAATCTTTACGGATTCGAAGGCAGCACTGCAAACTCTTCGACGTGCCAGCTGCTTCAGCATTCACGAACATATATCCCGCGATGTCTCTTACCTAAATCATCTAGTTTGTGTCGCCGGACACCGCGTGATACTGCAGTGGATCCCTGCCCACTGCGGCATCATAGGCAATGAAAAAGCAGATGAGGCTGCCAAGAGAGGATTGCAACTGCGGAACGTGAGGAACATTTTCTTCACGAAGCACGATGCCTCTAGGCTAGCAAAGGAGCTTGTTTTCAGGGAAAGAAGCACCTTCTGGTCTCTCCCGGAAAACCAGCACCCATTCCTGCATCATGTCGACCCAACTTTGGCACTGAGGTTACCGGAGCGACTTCCACGTCGGCTAGAGACTTTGCTCCATCGCTTACGTCTCAACGTGGCGCTAACACATACCTACCGCTATCGCCTTGGCCTAACCTCGAACCCCTATTGTGACAACTGCGGTTCACCAGAAACCGTCGAGCATATTTTACTGGAGTGTCCTACATACTATCAAGCAAGAAACAACCTCGCACAGAAGATCGAGTGCCTCAACCACAGTTCCTTGACTTTAAAAGCACTTCTGGGACCATGGCCATCTCCCTCCTCTCAGCGTAAAGTGCTAACCGCATTATTTGAATACCTGAATGACATCGGCGTCGCTGAGCTGATATAGGACCAGACCATTCCTTGCACTGTACAACCGCCCATAGACTTTTCACGTGTCGCACTGACGGACCCCAACGCACACGCTTCCGCTTTTTTTTTCACTTCTTTTATTTTCTCCTTTCTTTTCTCTCTCTCCCACCTTTCTTCCTATTGCAACTTTTTTTCCCCTCCTCCCGTACCCCGCAGAGTAGCATGTCGGCGTTAACATGCCGGCAGACCTCTCTGCTTTCCTCTAATAAAGAGCTTTCTCTCTCTCTTTCTCTCTCCGCGTCCGCCTCTAGTCTCAGCCTGCCCTTGGTTTTGCCAAGAAATGAAATTCCAAAAATCCAAAATCAAAATGTAAAGTTAGGCCTAACGTCCTCAACCTCAAAAGGGACGTTAGGCGTAACAGCCTCACGGCACGCAGAACAATGTCATTCTCATCGTACTTCGAGCTGTTGCTAATGGCTGTCGACGTTCACGTCAAAACATGACGTCAGGGCTATGTACACCCGGCAGCAAAATAAGCCGGGGCACGCGAGCGCGTGGTAAAATGTATCGCCGCGCCATCTGACGTTGCACTTCTGGTGTCGAGACACCGCTGTGCGCGTGCGCGTCCAGCCTCCATATACTGCCCTGTCTTTTCGTTGGGTGGTGGTGGTGGTAACACGTATTTATTTTATGTACAAGGGATACAAAGACGCCATGTTACGCTTTACCGAATTTTGGTGTCTAGGGGAGAGGGATTAGGCAATGGGAGTTGGGGAAAAGTGTGAGGGTTCCGGCTAGTTGGTAATACATTAGCAACACAGCGCAAAAAAGACCAAGGACGAGACGGAGACGACAAACAAGCGCTGACTTCCAACTGAAATTTAATGAAAAGAAACGCACACATAAATATTCATTCTATCACAAAGGTTTGGCAGATACCGCAGCTGCAACCCATCCACGTGCACAAAACCGATCAAAACCCGCTGACCCATACATCGAAACAAGTGACAAGGAAAATAAGACTACACAATAATCTAAAGGAAGGTTCAGAATTCGGTGCCCAAGTAAGTAGTCTCATTTTTAAATGCGGAGCACTTCTTAGGCTCGCCTGGTCCTCCGTCGTTGATGGCGGCGCCGTCCACACGCTCACTGCGCATGCGCAACTCTCCTCCTTACACCCACAGCTCCGCGATACTACACTATAAAAAAAAGAGAGAGAGAGAAACAACCTTTATTAGAGCCTGCTGTGAAGACGCGGCTAGTACGTCGCAATAGCTGAGCCCCTGCCAGGCCTGCTCACACAACCTCCGTGGAGGCGGCGCTTGCAGGCCGTTGGCGTTCGAGGCCAGCCATTGCCAGCTGGACAGCCAGGAGTTGGTCTTCGTAGTTTCCATTCTTCATGGCGTCCATGAATCTTGGCGGAATTGTAGTGTTTCTGGCTTCTTGCGGGTGATTTTCACAATCCCATAGGATATGGGCCATGGTGGCTGTCTCTCTGTTGCATAGACTACACTATAAAAAAAGAAATAGTTAGCGGCGCCCGGTTTCCATCCCACGACTCTCTGGCCGCAACGGGAGGTACGCAGTGCTCTTCCCACTACGCTACAAATCCGGGACAGGAGCAAGTGCTACGAACGCGCCTTATGTCCTTGACTCATTCAAACTACGTCAAGAAGCTACTGATACAACGAAGGCACGCGAAGCTGAACGTCAACGGAAACGACGAACTGAAAACTTTAGAGGGGAAGCTGCTGAATTTCCCGTGGGAAAGCTGTGGCGGGAAGCGCCACGCGCCTTGCAGCTCAACCAGTCCCGTCCGCCCGGTCCGCAGCGCCTCTGATGCTGATTGTGGCAGGATGCCCCTAGGGATTGGCCAACCAAAGAATCCATCACGAGATAGGTTCGCGTTCAACCACCGTCGTCAT
Organism: Haemaphysalis longicornis; assembly: GCA_013339765.2. Lineage (NCBI taxonomy): Eukaryota > Metazoa > Arthropoda > Arachnida > Ixodida > Ixodidae > Haemaphysalis > Haemaphysalis longicornis. The sequence continues at coordinate 16,588 of JABSTR010000268.1, forward strand.
CTTCCCGTAGGGGAACCGCCGAAGAAGAAGAAGAACGAGAAGACAAAGCTGCGAAGAGGAGGGCGTGTACATTGCTCTCAGCCGGTGCACCAATGTCAACAACCTTTACCTCACCAAAGCTGACGGAGACTATCGATTTTCCCACAGAGACAACATCGACAAGAACATGATGGACGAGTTTCGGCGCCTCGAGAACCACCGCCTACTCACCGTAACACAACAGCACTTGCGTGCCTTTGCCACCGGTGTGGACCCGGACGCGGAATTCCCTCTGGCGCTAGTAAAAAACCAGATCACTCAACATAACGGCAACACAATGGAACCGGTGTCTCGGCACCAGAGGTACAACGTCAGATGGCCCGGCGATGCATTTTGCCACGCGCTCGCGTGCCCCGGCTTATTTTGCCGCCAGGTGTACGTCGCGTCGTCTGTATACTGAAAGAAACTCTATGGCGTCGTCGTACGCCTGCGTCACTTGCTCCCTCTGCTGCACATGTTCTACACTTCACACACGACCACCATCATCGACTGAGAAAGTTGGCTTTCCTGCAGTGCGTTCTGGCGTACGGACATCACCAGTGAGGCTGAAAGCTTCGCTTTAATAATCAGACAATGTTCAATCAGCAGTACAAAATAAAACATGGACTCATGAAAAATAGAACAAATCGCAGAAAAGACCTCACAAGCACTTCTCCGGTTAATGTTTCCTTATCTTGGTCATTTCCTTTGTCTTTTCATCAATTATGGAACACCAGGTATTGCCTTACCACACTAGACTCTATAGCAGTTGAACCCGGCAATGAACCCGGCAACAGAGTATAAACTCTATATACCCACGGTTCTAACGCACATTAATAAGGAATCTGCTTAAAAGCGTAGTTTGGCATCAAAGCGTGATTCACCCCATTACGTGTCCGGGACAAACTCTGAAATGACCTTGTAGAAACTTGCAAGCGTTACAGATATGATTGATTGATTGATTGTGGGGTTTAACGCGCCTACGCAACGCAGGCGATGAGGGCGCCACAGTGGATGGCTCCGGATTAATTTTTAACCCTCAGGGGATCTTTAATAACGTGCGCCGAAATCTCGTACACACGGGCGTTTTTGCTTTTCGGCTCCACCAGAAAAGCGGCCGCCGCGGCCGGGAATCGAACCCGCGACCCGTTTGCAAAACCAGTTTGATATATGATAAATGTACAGGAAACTTGCACTAGTGGTGCAAGGCTGGAGAAAACACCAGAGCTTCCTTCGTCGGAGGCCCGGCTGTAGCACCTCACATGGATTTGCGAACCTGCCGCTGAAAGTTCTCCATGACTGGCAGGCTCGGACCATTTCGTCCGCAGCCTTCATCATCTCTCCCAAAGTGGACCGCGCTAGCACGCGCTAGAACCCGCGGCAACGGGCTTCGCGAGTTTGGCGTTGGTAGCGCGAACTGGCTCGGCGTATGTGCTCCCACTTCAGGTGCAAATTTCGGAGGAATATATACATGTACGAAAATACATAGCACAGCATACATGAGCGCTCCTCAACAGTTATTCCCAGCAATCAAAAGTACTGGAAATGTGCCCTGTTAATACGTTCCTTTGCCTCGAAGAAACCACACGTGCGCCAAAACACCAACCACGTACTGGCGGTCGTTTGAGTTTAACCAGAGTCCTTCAATGCTTTCTGGTCATGAAACTTCGCCGTCACGCTATGGGAGAGCTTTGTACGCTGCCCAGGGAGGCCGCGCCGGGGTGGTCACGCACACATCGTAATTGCAGTGATACAGCACGCTCCGCCGGTTCTTTTAGGGGCCAAGCCCCTTAGGGGCTGGGGCTGTTGGCGTCTCCTGTCGTCGTCGTCGTCGTCGTCGTCGTAATCGTCGTTTCATGTAGTCACGGTACTAAAACACCGGGAAACTCGTTTACGCCTCGTGCTGGAGCGCTTCGGCTAAAAAAACACCGGGACACTCGTGTATGCCTCGCGCTAGAGAGATTCGTGCATCAGCGAGGCTTTTACCACAAAACTGAATACCTTATTGATTAACTTCGAGAGCCGAGCTCTCGAAGTTAATCAATAAGCGTAAGACAGCTGACATACGGAAGTATAATATGGAGAGGATCGAATACGCTGTAAAGAACGGAGGTAGCCTGAAAGCAGTGAAGAGACGTCTTGGCGTGGGGAAAAATCAGATGTATGCACTTAAGGATAAGCAAGGCAATGTCATCACAAATAGGGATAAAATAGTCACAGTGGCCGAGGAGTTCTACAGGGATCTGTACAGTAGCCGGGACATCCAGGATAATGCCGAACGAGACAGTAGTCCAGAGGAGATAGACATCCCACCAGTAACGACCGAAGAAGTAAGGAAGGCTTTGAAAGAAATGAAAGGGGGCAAAGCACCTGGTGAGGATCAGATAACAGCAGACCTCTTGAAGGATGGCGGAGAATTTGTACTTGAAAAACTGGCAAACCTGTATACGCAATGCCTAATGACCGCAATGGTACCGGAATCTTGGAAGAACGCGAACATCATCCTAATCCATAAGAAAGGCGACATGAAGGACTTGAAAAATTACAGGCCGATCAGCTTACTGTCAGTCGTCTACAAGGTATTTACCAAGGTAATCGCTAACCGAATCTCTGCAACCTTAGATTTCAGTCAACCTAAAGAACAAGCAGGGTTCCGTAAAGGTTATTCAACAATGGACCATATTCACACGATCAATCAGGTGATAGAGAAGTGCGCTGAGTATACTGACCCCCTATATATAGCCTTCATAGATTATGAGAAAGCATTTGACTCGGTCGAAACCCTAGCAGTCATTCAGGCATTACGGAACCAGGGGGTAGATGAGCATTATGTAAGAATACTAGAGGATATCTATAATGGGTCTACAGCTACCATCATCCTCCATAGGGAGAGCAGTAAAATACCTATAAGGAAGGGTGTCAGACAAGGAGACACAATCTCTCCTATGTTATTCACAGCATGCTTACAAGAAGTATTCAGAACGTTGGATTGGGAACAGGTGGGAGTAAGGGTTAATGGAGAATACCTCAGTAACCTCAGATTTGCTGATGACGGGCCCTGCTAAGTAACTCGGGGGACGAATTACAAAGCATGCTTTCCGCACTGGGCGAACAGAGTAGAACCAGGGGCCTGAAAATTAATATGCAGAAAACTAAAGTAATGATCAATAACCTGGGGACAGCACAACAGTTTGAGATAGATGGCGAGGCAGTGGAAGTGGTAAGCGAATATATATACTTAGGCCAAGTTGTGACCCCGGATCCCAACCATGAGGCAGAGATAATTAGAAGGATCAGAATGGGGTGGGGTGCATATGGCAGATATTCTCAGATAATGAATAGCAGCCTACCATTGTCGCTGAAGAAGAAAGTGTATGACAGCTGCATCTTACCAGTACTCACCTACGGGGCAGAAACTTGGAGGCTCACTAAGAGGGTTCAACTTAAACTGAGAACGACTCAGCGGGCAATGGAGCGGAAAATGATAGGTGTAACATTAAGGGACAAGAAGAGAGCGGAGTGGGTCAGGGAGCAAACTGGTGTTAAAGACATATTAGTAGAAATTAAGAAGAAGAAATGGACGTGGGCAGGGCATGTAATGCGAAGGCAAGATAACCGCTGGTCATTAAGGGTAACAGAGTGGATCCCTAGAGAAGGCAAGCGTTGCAGGGGGCGGGCAGAAAGTTAGATGGGCAGATGAGATCAAGAAGTTTGCGGGGATAAATTGGTCACAGTTGGCACAGGACCGAGGTAATTGGAGAATAATGGGAGAGGCCTTTGCCCTGCAGTGGGCGTAGATAGGCTGGCGGTGATGATGATGATGATGATGAATACCTGTACCCCCCAACGGTTTCATCTCCGACGGCAAAAACGCGAACGCGCCAAAAATATACTCATACAATGCATGCTTCGCCCCTCCCCGTGTTTCACGTCAGTGGAGATGGCGCGGGATTTTTGTTTTCTTCTCATCTTTTGCAGCCGGCGCCAAGGCGCCGGTAGAAAGCGCCGACGCAAGGGCGCTGCAGGGACCCCTTCCTCCTGCCCAGACGAAATGTCGCATTGCACACGAGAGCGAGGCAGAGGTGTGTTCGTCTTGGAGGTAGGCTGATGAGAGGTTATGTATGTGACTTCTGAGCGGAGTTCGTTGGGTGGCGTCCTCGAGGTAGGCCGGTTTCAGTCGCTGTAACTGATGTAACGAGACGGCCCCTTCGCAGCCATTCAACAGGATGGTGGCGGACTTCAACGTCTTGTTTGGTACACGGTTTACGGCCATCGTAGGGGGGTTCAATAAAGGCCGCCTTCGGAATATCGGCAGGCTCGACTGGGATTTGTTGATACGCCTCGACGAAATACATTTTGCTAAGGATCTTTCACCCTTCCAAGCGGCCTGGGAAGTACTCGATGTGGGGCAGGAGGTCACTGTCGGGAACAGCGGGGTCACAACGCGGCGCCCGAGCAAAGAAACCAGCGTGGCAGGCTTTCATAACCGGAATGCGCGTGCCGTGACGAGCATCCTGCACGAGCCATTCGTTATTATTAGTTTTTAAAATGATAAGCAGTCGAAAGTCTCGTTGGGAGGCGCCCCGGTTGCTGCTGGCATAGAACCTTCGCCGCCGCGACAGGCGAGAGACGTTATCGGTTACGTGGCGTCTGCTGTCGCAACGACAACGCGGAGTTACCGCTCACTCACAGCCACCACGAAAGGAATGCGCCTCGAACGTTCGCCGTACAAAGATACAGCCTTCCTATTCATTCAATAATCTCCACAGAACACCTTTATCTCTACAAGGACGCCAATGATTACGCGTGCACCTTATCTTCTTCGACCTGGTAGCATTCACACTTGATTTTGTATTGTAAGTGCAGAGCACTTTAGGCACTCGCCTTGTCGACCTAGCTCGCTCGCTCGACCCAAGTATATAGAGCACCAAGTCAGCGTACCCCAGTCACTGGTCGGCGACTCTGGCTAGTTTCGGTTTCAAAATTGGGGCGATCGTAGCGGCAAGGTTCTGCGGCGTGGCCCTTGCCTTGCCCTCATCGTTTCTTTCTTTCCACACCACGCATGCTTCCGCGCCTCCTCACGCATGCGCAACAGCTCACCGGCGCCAATATTTTTTTTTTTCTTTCTCTCGGCGCGCACGGCGGGCCAGTTTGGTGCGTGCGTAAGCGAGCCGGCGTGCGAATGGCTGCGCGGGTTGCCTAAACGCCTCCGCAGGCTGAAAGTTTCGCTGCATTATAAAATATATACGAATGTATTCTAAATATGGGGCCGCGGGGGAAGGAGCGTCACCAGTCCTGCGCAGCTCTGTGGTGCAGCAACACAGGGCGAAACAGTTCGGCCAAGTTTCTCGTCTTCTCCAAAAATGACAGGTAAGCAAATAAGCTTTGTACAAGTTATAGTGAATTCCTTAGAAGTCGACCGATTGCACTCTTCTATTTTCACTTCGCACATGTAACGTGAAGTTAATGAGACATGTCAGTCGTCTTGAAGTGGAAACTAATGTGCAAATATATCCCAGCCTTGCAGGTACACAAAGTTTTAATAGAAGTAAACGCGCATTCGGCGCGCAGACTCTTGCTCGTAAGGTGAATTTGAGGCGGCATTGCCGTTTTGCGATTGCCTTAGCAACTGCTTGAACGTTGATTCAGGATTATTATCGATGTATTTTTTGTTGTTGTTTCGTGCAGTGGGTTTGAGTCTTGGGTGGGGCCCCAAGTCGAGTACGGTTCGAGACTTCATTGGACGTTTCCTGTGGTGAATCACGTCAACCCCTCCAAAGTTATCACGCTGCACCTGCTCACAAAGAAGGCAAGCTCTACTGTACGCGCTTCTTGTCATTGACTGCGTACCTATTACCACGGCGATTGTTGGCGCGGGGTGGCGTGCCCTAACCAATTTTTCGGGTGCCATCTTGCTCCAAAACGGATATTTGCGGCAAAACTGCTGCCAAACGTTGCTTCAGTGCTCCGAAAAATCTGACGTAAAACCGCGGTGTTCAATGCCAGTCAATTTGCACAGGGAGCAGTGGAAGGCCAAGCCGAAATACATGCGTTGTCAGCAGCTGCCATTACAAGCGTTTCGCTCATACAAAAAAAAAGGTAGCATTGCTGGCTTTGCTGTTCAATCTAACCTGCGCGCCCGCGCCATTTCATCGTATCGCGAGTGGCTTTGCTGTTTCATAGTTCTAAAGTTAGAATCGATATCGGACACGATGAGACAAGAGGCGCTGCCCAGACACGAGCTAGGGAGTAGCGTGTGACCACCTAGCCGATATCTGCAAGTAATGAGCTCGGTACATGCCGCTTACAATACAGGAAAACTTTTTTCTGCGCTTCCCCCCCACCTCATAATCAGACTGTTCACGCGCCATTAAAATAAAAGACGGGTGCGCTCGATTTGTGTTGCGATTGTGTTCTGTATTATACGACGTGGGTGCGCATTATTTTTGTACGCAGATATAATCTAGCAATGAGTGGTCAATAGTGCGGTTATTGTGTTGCAACAGTTTTTTCTCGCTGCATTTTGTTGGTGTGAACAAGATTTCTCGGAAGTGTATGGTCGGGTCAACGCTTCCTTTCAGAGTTTGCGTTAACTGTCCCAAAAGGCAGGCGTTGAAGCATACCTGTGCGTGGTTTCTTTTAAATTATAGGTTCTCGTTTACTGTGTCTCTGAACTGAAACGAATTTTTTGAATGTCTAAAGAACATTCCCGTCTCGAGGCGAGCCCAAGAAATAAGTATAAATTAAGTGGAACTTTCAAGTTCTTTCCTTCTCCCGCCGAAGTGTGCGCGAAAAAATATGTATAGGGATTAGAACTTTCGAAGTTATTCTTGCGTAATCAATTATTGTGTACCTAAATGTGCATCTTGCACGTTTTTTTCCTATTCTGCAATGTTGCATGCCTAAATTTGCATGTCATATTTTTGCTTAGAGTCCAACAGAGTGTACATAAAATGTATGTGCATTATATTTTGTGTAGTGCATGTGTTTTCATGACTTCGAATCAAAGATGTCTTCATATGAAATTTGAATAAAACAAAAACGAAAAGAATGTTTGTGTAACGCTCCAATTATTATTGCCACAAAGACAACAATTCCACGCCAGAAAACATACTATTACCAACATGTTTTCTTCGTTCACTTGTTAAACACGTTACTGCACGCACATACCAAACGACGGGCGGCGGCCATTCCGAGGCATCGCCGCCGCTCGTCCAACTTTCGCGCCTGGTGCCATTGCCGAGTGGCCCATGAGCAGCGACCGGCGGCAGGCGCGGAAGTTGGGCGAGCGTCGGTTGCTGCGGCTGGCGCGCGGCGGCCCGGACCGGCTGCCGCGGCAAAAATGACGTAATCAGTGTCCGCGACGTCACCAACCTCCTTTCTTCCTCGCCACTCGTTGCCATGACGATAAATGAAACGTTTTTCAGACGCCACGTACCACTAGGGGAGGATTTGGCGCTGTTGGCGCGAATTACGCGGGACCACGGTGGATGCTAGAGAGGCCGCCCCGTGCCCCAGATGCTTCGAAAGCCAAGCGGTTTATATAGTCATAAGTGTTCGAAACTCGTGAAACGCTGGCGCTTCTCATACATCTTCCCGTTGTTTAGCGCAAAGAAAACTATAGGTACATTTGAGGAAAAATATACGTAATTAACCGGCAGCACCCGTGTTCCGTTAGTTAAGGACGCCCGTTGGGGTGGATTTTTTTTTTTTATTAAACGCGAAATGTGTCAGCGCAACGCCGGCCCGTGCGGGGAGAAAAGCACGAAGAGAACACAACTCCTGCTGGCGCAGTTTCAGGCAGGGGCGCGCGAGCACTGCGAAGGCGGAAAATTTGAATTTCATGGGTGGTATACTCGGTTTCAACTCAAGAACGGCACCACCTCATGTCGTGTATCACTCCGCCATAGCGCCGGACCCGTGACGTCAGTGCGCGCGCGTTTTGAAAGCGGTTTGCTATGAATGCGTGATATCGTCTGCCTTGTCTCACGCAGTTTGTTTGTCGTAACTGGAGTCGTTTTAAGGATATTAAGTCCAAAAATCACGGGAACGGCTCACGCCATGTTCAAAGTATTCCCAGTAACGCCCTACTTGCACAGCGCGGAGAAACATCCGGCTACGGCGATAAGGCACAGCGGCCACTTCCGGTGCCGTTCTTAAATTGTCCCCGAGTATAGCAGTACGCGGATAACGCTGGTACAGCCCATTATGGCGAATCACTGCTCTGCACTTCCGACAGCTTTCACATTGAGTGGAACGGCTTTAATTTTTTAGTCAAGTACAGTTACTCGTCGAGAAGATAAAACACTGACCGAAGCGTTAATCTTTTAGTCATTTGTGCGTGGATTCAACGTCAAACCCTGCCTGTACCCCTCGATGTGTCACATTTGCGTCACGCGAGAGAAAGCTGGTATTTAACAGACATAGGGCATTGATATTTTCGTACACAACCCCTTAAATGGCGCCTGGAAAAATGTAAGTCTAGCACCCATTTCCGTGACTGATATGACGTCAGTCAAATCTTTGTGTATCCAGGCGTAAAACACTTTCGCGTTAAAAAATAGAAAGACGCAATGCACCCACGCACTCCGTACAGGTGGTTAACCAACGAAGCTGTGACGTGAGGCCGGCGTTACTCATTACGGATCCTTTCCCATTGTATACGTTGCGTGTTTGGGGTGTTTTCTTTCGTTTCTGTTCCCGTTCCTCGGCGTCGATGAGCGTAAGCTCCAAAGCAGCTGCCGACAAGGGGATTTGTTAGGGGCGAAGGTGAGTCCTCAAGGCTGCAATTATTTGAGCGCGTCGTTGGTGGCTTGTGGCGCAGTTTTTCCTGCTGTTGTCCAGGGCAGAAATTAAAAATATTCAGCCTGAATGACGAGAATGCCCTCCCCAAATTCCCGAAATTTCAATTTCCAAGGTCCCGCAGTTTCGGTGGGCGTTGATGAATCAGCCAGACAGTCAACCAGCCCTTCTCTTTATAGATATATGTAGTGTATTAAAATACATAACAAATCAAGCATTCCTCTGCAGTTGTGACCAGTAATCAAACGTTGGAAATGCTTCGTCTTAACACAGCATGTTGAGTTTCCTCGACGAAACCACAGGTCAAAGCACCGCACTCACGTTCATTTAGCTATAACTTCATGCGTATATTTTATTTTAAATTAAGTTTGATAATAAGATTGGCTTGCTTCGCTTGCTATGAGCACCATTCATGGCCTGAAAGTAATTCAAGCGATGGGCAAAGGGGTAATTTGTTGCACGTACACAACTTTCTCATGGGCGAAATAGCACCTTATTTAGCGTCCTTCGGAAATGAAGCAAAATTGCCATAAATTCAACAAAACGGTACTGCCACCAACATACAAAAGCACTCGGTGTCGCTAAATGTGCCTCTGAAAAAAAGCCGAGGAAACACGTGGGTGAGGACTTTGCGTGCAAAGAAGTGAACACAGCTTAAATGATTTGATTGATTGATTGATTGATTGATTGATTGATCGATCGATTGATTGATTGATTGACTGATTGCTTCATTGATTGATTGATTGATTGATTGATTGATTGATTGATTGATTGATTGATTGATTGATTGATTGATTGATTGATTGATTGATCGATCGGGGTGTTTAATGCGCCGAAGCTACACCTGGCCTACGAGGCTTGCAGTAGTGGAGGGCTCCGGATTAATTTTCGCCACCTGAGGATCTTTAACGTGCGCCGAAATCTTGAGTACATGGGCGTTTTCGCTTTTCGCATTCATGAGAAAAGCGGCCTCAGCGGCCGGGAATCGAACCCGCGTCCTTGGTCTCAGGAGCACCGCTCACGTAAAACAGCGCGTGAAGGCGGCAGCCGACACAAAGAGCATGGACAGCGACAATGCAAGACGGAGGTGCAGTTCGAAATTTAATAAAGGCGGGGCGTTGTGACGTTGGGACGCCGGTACGTTAACTATAGATGGAGTGGCGAAATTATCAAAATTCGGAGGCAAAGAATGGGCCCGTGCAGCGCAGTAGAGGAGCAAGCGGAGCTCCTGTACGACGACGAAGACGAAGACGAATGTGATGATGAGAATGGAACCTTGGGAGTATAAGCTTCGCAAGTAGAACTGTGACACTTCCAGTGAGAAGTATACGTGGCAATTCGGAAACACCTTGAGGACGCAAAACCCGCCCATAGGGCCGTGCTCACCAGAATCGGCGAAAGTGAACGTCGTGCACAGGCGACGACCCGACCGTTCTGCTATAAGACGCTGGCTCGCCTTTAAACAATTAAACGGGTGATGAACATTGCCTACTGTGAAATCTGTGCGTCAAACCAAAGCCTACGTAAGTATACAGGGTGATCAAAGTTAAGTCGACAGTTTTTTTTTTTTTAGATAGGCGCTCAGATTTACGCGAAGACCACCTCTACAGTGAAGTTATGCACCAAGGGGGACGCATGATTAGTAGGTAATTATTGTTCTAGGTGGCTTAATTAACCACAATTGATTAATTAACTTTTTAGTGGCTGCAGTAACCAGGCATGTTTGTATTGGAAAGTTAGATCCAGTCGTGTTTCTGCGCAGTTTCAATTGACAGAACTCTTGTAGCACATCCGTACTCCGAGATATCAAACGGCGAAGTTTAATTGCCACTCGCATGATTACGCATGCTAGAGGTCAAGGCCGACGCATAGCTCCTCCATTTTGTTTTGTGTTTCGATAGCGGTTCCAAGGACAGCAGATTGCGATAACGCCAGCCAAGAATGAATGGGTGCCAGTTATCACTTTTTCCCTTGCTGCCACCCCTTTGTCGAACTAAACACCGTTACACAGCAGGCACGTCACAGAAGGAAGGAGCTTTGCGCCGGTGCCGACTGTCTTGCATGCGTAATCATGCGAACGGCAATTAAACTTCGCCGTTTGATATCTCGGACTACGGATACGCTAGAAGAATTCTGCCAATTGAAACTGCGTAGAAACATGATTGCGTCCAACTTTCCAATACAAACATGCCTGGTTACTGTAGCCACTAAAAAGTTAATTAATCAATTTTAGTTAATTAAGCCTCAGAAATCAATAATTACCCCCTATTTATGTGTCCCCCTGGGCGCATAACCTCACTGTGGAGGTCGTCTTCGCGTAAATCTAAGTGCCTACTTTTTAGATGCGACGGCATCTCATTCACTCGCCTTGTCCCTCCATACGGCGTTGTCGTTGTCCGTCCACACCCCTCCCCCATTCTCCTCGCCGCGCGAGCTGCGCTCTCCGCCGCTCACCCCCTCTCCTCTCCGATAGCGAACACACTCTTGCGAGGGGAATTGGATTGGATTCGATTGGGTTGGTTTGGCTTGGATTGGATTAAAGTGGATTGTGTTGGATTGTGTTGCTTCATAGCCGCGCCACGTTGCGTCATAGCCGCGGCAGGGGGTTCACGGCACGTTTCACGCGATGGGAGAATCAACCTAACGGAAACAACAACGGAACCTCCTATGCGTCGCATCTACACAGGGGTTCCCGCGAGGGGAGGTGGGAGTAATTTTTTTAAAAACCTGTCGACTTAACTTTGATCACCCTGTATAGCGAGCGAGATGCAAATCGTACATGCACAGATGGTACGTTTACACTACTTTTTATTGGCATTTTTAACCTTCTTTTCAAACTTTTCTTGTTTTGTCTCGTGTTTTTTTAAAGTTGCGTAAGATGGATATTTTTGATTTTGTCAGATCATTCTCCTGAAAATTCTATTTATTCGATTTTCTTATTTTCTCGTTTTTCAAATTCTGTCAGACAAGTTATTTCCATTTACGCTACTACAACGACGAAGAATATAACTACCGCCAAGTCGGAATTTGTGGAAAGGCAGGGCGTTACACGGTTCGCTCGTCCTCTCCATTTTTTATTCGTGTTTCGAACGTTCTTTTGCGGACTTTTTTCGTTTATTCTTCGGTTTTTGGGGAGATGTATAGGATGCATGCGTTTGATTTTGCGAGATCATTTTTGAGAAAAAAATGTTTTTCTTATATTTTAGTGTTTCAAAACCCTGTCCGACCAATTATCTATCCATTTACGCCAACATCACTTCCGTAAAATCTGCAGTTTTATGGAAATGCAGTGCGGTACACGGCCCTGACTGTCGGGGAACTCGGCGAAATAATGCTGGGCATTAAAAAAGTCCCCCGCATTTCCCCGAGGGGGAGAATGTGAAAGTGCGAATGCACGGTTGTCGGCCCGCTTGCGGCGCTTGCGCTCGCACCCGCAGCCCACCGCCTCGCCGCCTTCTCTTCCATCTCTTCCATCGGGTTTGTAGTATCACGTGTACACCACGCAGTTATCAAGCCGCTATAACGCCGCTGAGTCGCCAACGCAACGCCGCTGACGACGTAGTTTGAATGCGTTAAAGATATAAGGAGCGTTCATAACTCTGAAATCAGCGTGGCTTCCGTGGCTTAGTATTTTTGCTGTATTCATCTGGGGTTCCCAATGGGAAAGAACCAGCCGTACGAATCTCTTTCGTAAAGTTCGAACGGGAGGGGTGGGCTTATCACACCAGTTTTTGCGACAACTTGTCAGCAGATTTATGTTTCTTCGCGATGCGAGTGATGCCTTTCTGCGCACATTTCTACAAAGTGTCTTGGTGGGTTCACTCCCGCAGTTTGTTGTTTCCAGTGTTGATGAACGTTACACATTGAAAGGTTACCTGAAGGAAACCGTTGAATCTTTAAGATTCCTCTGTGTAAGGTTTTCCCTTGAATACCTTTCAAGTGTTTCAAGAAAACGTCTATCAAAAGATCATCGAGATGTTCTTTTTCCAGTACCGCTGTACAGAACTATGTACCGCATTGGGCCAGGGCAAGATGTATTGTGTCGCGTCAAAAAGATGGTAGTCCCAGCATGTATGAAAACATTCTTTTTTAAGCTTCATTCGAGAACTCTTCTAGTCAAAACATGGATGGCTGAAAAAGGGTTGTTTGTGCCATGGACAACAGTATGTCTTTTGTGTAAAAAACCCGAAACAATAGACCACGTTTTCCTAGACTGCTGGGATGCCGTCTTTTTTTGGGACGTTCTTCAGCGTACCCTGAAAAAAGACTTGCCTGTGACACCACATGGAATCCGTTTCATTCCCGTAGACAAACATGACAGTGTGCCGTACGACCTGATAATGCTTTTGGGCCTACACGCCATCTGGCTGAGTCGTATGGCGGTGCGCCACTCTGATGCTGACGCGAAGACTGTCAGCAAGTACTTTGCTCAGAATGTGAGTATGCTGAAGGAAGTAATTAATATGCAGTGCCCGGAGCTTACGTGGCTACCCATTTTGGAGGAATTGTCTTCTTTCGATGTTTATAATAGTTTTCGCCAACCGAAGTTCGGTGAGCGGGTTTTAAACCGACACTGATGCGTTTTAGAACAGCATTGTAACATTTTAGGGACTGTTTGTTCAATGTGCAATAAAGAAAAAAAAAAAAAAAAACTTCCGTGGCTTAGTCGGTAGAGCGTCGCGCTGCGGCCGCAACGTCCTCGGATCGAAACCGGGCGCCGGATGCTGTTATTTTTTTTATACAGTGTAGTGGCCTGGCTAGCGCGCCGAGAGACAGCTACGCCGAGCAGGAGACCTGACGTTCAGGAACGGTGGACGAGCATTACTGCGCATGCGCCAACTAGACATCAAAAAACAAAAAAAGCGACTTTTTTTTTGCCGGATGTGACGTCATGGTTAAAAAAAATGGCAGCTGTTGCGCGGTCATTTCGCTGCGCTCTTCTCGTCGTGATTTTTGCCTGCCGTTGCAGCGGTGCATAGGTGTTTGACTCACGATTGTGATGAAGGTGCTCTCGAAGAACTTCTGGAGAGCACTTACGGTGGTGTGCAGCGTGTGATCGGGACGCTGAGTGTGTGCGACTGCCTAATTTTCGCGTAGTACGTTGCGACCACGACCGTCGTGGTGCGACGGTGACCACGGGCGCTCTGCATCAGTTCTGCCGCCTCGATTTACGACAGTGATGAGTGCGTTCCCGTCGAACTTCTGCACTGTGTTTTATTAGAGCGCCGTGTTGAGGCCGCTGGGCGTTTCGCCGCCTACGTGCCGTGGCGAGAGGCAGCAACGCCGGTCAGACGAGGGCACTGGGATGGCGCAACCCTCCTTGGATGGCGCATGACCCTCCCATCGTAACCAAGCTAGCCACTGCAAACGTAGACCACTTCTACGTAGACCACAGGGCTGTGTTTTTGTCCCAGTACAACGGAGTTAACCTGTGCGAAGGTATAATTGTGTGTTCGGAGTCGTGAGGCAGGCAGGTAATGTTCACCATTGCGAAGGTGTAGTAACTACCATAATCTGTCTGCTATGCAGCCCGGTGGGAGGTAGGGCTGCGCACAGGACAAAGGTTTTTTTTTGTTGTTGTTGTTACCAGGAACCAAGCCTTAATAATATACATCCAGGCCTCAAGTAGTGAATGAGAAAATATTAACTAGTTGCACTTAGCCCTGGTGCCAAGCATTTTTTTTTCGTGGGCCCTCTCAAGTTACCGTTTTTAAAATTATCCCTTCTAAGGCACGTTCAAGCTGGTATAATGCCATGCATTCAACAGATGCTGGACAGTTCACCCAATATGTCCTTGATGTCTGCTGTCACATGCCGAAGAACAATATGGTACTTTAGTTTGTACTTTTAGGAACAGATCTTATGATGTGCAATGCTTTTCAAGTTCATTTCTTCTGTGTTTAGCGTGACTGAGGACTTGTCTGCAGCAATATTACCGCAAATAAGTTATTGCTTGTCGAACAGCACAAAAGTACCACTACAACTTAAAACTGAAATTAGTCAGGGATGAGGTTTTGCTTGTCAGTTTTCTCTCTCCAGCAGTGATGGCAATGGCAGCTGAGCAGTGGCGTTGCTGGGTAAACTTGCACCCGGGGCCCAGAAAATTTGTCTCCCCCTCACATATACAAAACAATTATTAATAATAAAACTAGTGTTATTGTTATTATTGATAATATTAATGTATTCTATTGTTAGCATATGAAGGCTGGTTCACACTTGCGACTGGAGCTACCAAAAGCGATTTCTGTCACTCTTGTCACTCGGCATTGCTCTCATCGCGCAACAAGAGCAATTGGTCTCGACAAATTTTGTGTCTTTCATTTGGATACCAATGTAAAAAAAAACTTTTTACAGCTACTTAATGCATGGGCTTCGAAACGTCGATGCAAGCATGCATAATATGTGACATGCGATGCGAAATGAAGCCACAGGATATTAATATTTATTTATTCATGATACCTTACAAGCTCAATGAGAGCATTGAGTAAGGGGGGTACACACTTCAAAGAGTAATAGGGCGGTCATCAATAGCATAGAAAACACAGAAAGTAACACAACTTCGTACAATGCATGTCTAGTCACTGAAACTCAAACAAATGTGAAACTCAAACTCAACTCAACTCAAACTCAACTCAAAACTCAAACACAAACTCAAACAAATGTGAAACTCAAACTACTTGATGTGTAGTTATTTATAAAGAACTGGCAATATAGTATTAGAAAAGTAAGCAGCAAAATAAGAAGCCGTGTGTTATTTAGGCAATAATTGGCGGTGAGATCTTTGAGTGGCGCCCCCTGGCTCTGACGTCGGCTTAGGGATTCGCGCCGCTGTCGTCTGCTACACTCCGCTTGTGAGGGGCAACAGTGCCTGGGCTAGAAATCGCCCGCTTCGTTGCTGTAGTGCGTTAAAAAGCATATTTCTAGCGACTCAGTTATTTTGCCAGCTCCTGACGCATCTGAATAATTTGAAGCTGTATCCCCCACAAGTTATCCCCCACACACGAAGAGATAGAGAACACCTTTCTTCAGAGTGTCGGTCAGAAGATCGTGTGTAACTCGTCCTTTCTTGCTTATTCGCGAGGATCAGCGATCAGAGCTTCTCGATAAGTATTCAAAATGCGTAGGCTTCCCTGCAGTATTTTTGAGATGCTCCTATGAAGACTCGACAGTCTAATACTACGTACCAAGCAGCGGCCTCTACACGCTCATCGCACAGCAGGAAATAAAGCGGCTTTCTTCTGTTTCTTTCGTTGCTGTCTTGTATCAGATTAATGTTTATTGCTTTTTTTTTCTGCCCAACGCATTAATTTTTCTGCGCCGTCACCAACTTCTTATTAGGAGGTTTCGGGATGTTTGGGAGCCTCACAAAGGTCGTGTGGATATTTCCTTCATTTTGTATGGCATACATTCCCTTCTTCACAAACTGGCTTTCATTACGGCTGCGTGCAAGAAGGTTCATATCCGCAGCGTGCTTTGTTTATACACATGCAAATACAATGAGAAGGTTTGTGCTACGCCACCGCGATCACGTCCTAAACAACGTGGTCCACAGTACTCGAAGGCGGCTTTTGTGCTCCGAATTTATATCGTAATTATATCGTTATCATAACGAACTGACTCTCAACTCGAACAATGATGACAAGATTACGGTGTTGAAGGCATGATATACTCGCTAACTAACGTAATAAATAGTATACCTGCATATATTACAAGACTCGAAACCGAAGAAGAATTCCAAGTAGCTCTTTATTGCTTTTCAACCCTTCCAGGCGCGAAGAACAAATCGTATTCTACTCGGGATGGCGTTCTATGATTTGAAGAAAATTACTTTTACTCTCTTGTCCTGGACTGAGGACCCGCCCACTAACCAGATCGATTTAATGTTAAACAAAGTTTTCCCCTCCTCCCCTCTTGAGTGCAGTTTTTCCTATAACGCATATCCGAATATCGGATATATGGCTGTGCAAAATGTTCCGAAATATACCTCCAGGTCTTAACAAACTTATATGTGTTACTATAAATTAAACGAAGACGTGACTCGTTTTGCTCAATAAACCTCCATACTGGTTAGATGCCTGGTTAGAATCAGCACGCGCGTATGTACACACTGGGTTATTTGGAACTCAACCTACAGTTCTTGCAGTCTATAGTACATTCGGCAAACTTTCATGCCTTGACAACGTAAGTGATGTGACAAAACGCGTTCGAGTGTTCGGCAAGGTTTGCAAAAACTGTTTTACTTGGGAATCGTGATGCCTTCTGCAAAGCCGACAGCCCTGAAGGCCTAGAATTTGTTTTGGTCTCCATTTTCGCTGTTGTCGGTTATTAGCAGCTGACTGTTCCTTTTGTTCGAATGCTTACATGAGAAGCTGACGCCTAGCTCCGACTCTTCGCGCTCCGCACAGGACCGGCTTCGCAAGGAATGGGGTGGCGCCGGCAATGTTTCTCCCGTAGCGGTATCCAAAACTATACTTTAATTGACACCATGAGCTAGTGTATGCGATTTTAAGCCTATTATATGATAAAAAGTTACCCACACGCCAATTCTGGTGCGGACAAGCATCAGACGTTGACCGAGCGCAAAGAAACAGCAGAGAGAGCGATATCCTGAGTGAAGCAGACGACAAATGCGAGAATCCCTAAGCTGACGTCACGGAGGCGCGCTTCGCAGCGCCGCTTGTGTTCGCGCTCACCGCCAATAGCTACACGAGCTTGGTTTAGAGAACCCAAGACGAACTCTGGTGCAGATCTTGATACACAACACCGACCTTTTCAGTGAATTAGGCATCGCTTAAAAAATCCTAACAGTAAGGAGCATCATGGTGTGTCACTCGCCAGCACGAAAACACCATTAGCAGCCGAGAAAGGAGTGGCCAAGAGCTACTTGCAGCAGCACAGGGTGTAATGCGCCAAACCAAAGTAGGGTAGGGGAAAGGTGAAGGCTGATATGCAGCAGTGTGAGAGTACCACATCTTACAGTCGATATACAAGCAATGGATGCCTGCAAGAGCAATGGAGGTGTGAGAGAGTCTCGGGCCTCGTCAGAAAACGACACTATAAGGTGGTCGCCAGAGGCGTTCGGAAAGCTTTGCAGCCCGCTGTGCCGACTAAATCATGCAGACGTCCCGCGGGCATGGAGGAGGGTGGCCAGCAATGATAGGGCTGTTTAAAGGCAACACATGCAAGACAATAGTCGCTTCATTCGCAATTAATTTTCCTGTGTCTAGGAACACACCTTGAACAAATTATGCTTGAAGGATTACAGGCGGAGCCTGGTGAAAGAAGGCTGGGGGAGAAATAGAAGTTGTCCCAGCAAATAAACAACAGCCGGACTTAAAAAAAAGCTATTTCCAAGTATTGTGCAGGAAAAGTGGTTTAGAAATGGAAAGTGGATAAAATAGAGACCCGTAAAAGATGTCTACACAAGCTTGTTGTCCCTGAAGACAGCCTCTTGCACAATTGCATATATGCAAAGCCTCTGTGAGCATTCAAAGCTGGAAATTTCTTTAAGTACGAGATTTTACGTTTGAAATAGATACATTGTCGGGTCTATTTATTTCTATGGTTATGTTATTACTGAGAATGGAAGCAGATAGAAAGGGACAGTTTAGCGTTGAAAGAGACGACTGGCCGTACATGAGTCGTCTAAGCGGCCAGTGCACGGCTAGTCGTGTGGATGTTTGTCTGCGACAATGTTGTCGTTTCCTTTCGTACGTTGTAAAAAGATTCCACCACACATTTGCAAATAAGTTAATTGACATGGCGTCTTGGGGAACGAACACAGTATAAAGTATAAAATGTGAGGTTCGGGCTTACCAGTGATTCAGCCCAATGGAGGAAATCTGAATCGAAGGAGGTTACGAAGCGATAAAAAGGAACTCTTGAGTAAAATATCAGATTCGTACGGGCCCGAGTGTATCAGCGCCACACGCTGGCTCACAACCGTTCGGTCGCGCCCATCCCGATGTGTTGGTGACGATTTCATTGACGTCGTTGTACAGTCGAGTAACTCAAGACAGATCCTAGATGAAACAACCTTTTCCCAGTAGCTGAGGAAATAATATCGCCCTCTCCAACCAAAAGTAATAACCAAGAACAAGACGTTGGGGACCCATCTCGATTCCTCTTCTTCAGGGGTGACTGGGGTCGCGTTGTAGCGCCGGTCACTCACAAAGCGCCTCGCTGTGGAGCGCGGTGCCCCCATGTACACAAGTGGGAGGGTTCGGAGGGAAGGATTTATGTTCTTTGCATCTTTTCCTCCAGTTGGTCACGCTTTCGGAGCGTTTCACCGAAGTCTCTTTTGCGGTCTGATGTTTTGCAGTACTGGGCGACGGTTTTCAGCCGGACGTCGTTCTTTGTGCTGCCTGAGTCGTTCCAGTAGATTTTTCCTCCCCAATGCACGAGGAGGGGCACTCAGCTCAAAAATCTCGTATACGACACCGGGCGTCCTGTCCTTTGTCGCACAGTCTTCAACATTTTTTTCTTCTAGTAATGTTCACAAAGCACTCAGCAGAACGCTTTCACTAACACAGAAACTGCCCCTCACTCCCACCTCAATTATCGTGGGGTCTCCCGACCATATTCCGGGATGGGAGCACTCAGCGGATGCGAATGCCTAATGATGGAAAGTGGGTGACGTGCCTGGTGTTTATCTTTTTGTTATGCACTTAATCGTTGTCCTGTCCTTTTTTTCTCACCCTCCACCTTGAAAGATGAACCTACCAGAGCAAAATATTTAGGTCATCAGCTTCAAATATTTCTTCACTTAGAACTCCTTGGGACGGCCACACGAAAACCATGATAAAATGGAAAGAAGATGAACACACGGCTATCCGCTTTATTTATGTGCGCAACGCAGATACTCATGCTCTTAACTTACAGGGGAATGAAATAAAAAAAACGTAGATTTACCTGATTAAAAGTTAGGTAAATAAAATAAATGCCTACATAACTGTTCTATTTCTTGCATGATTTGTTCGACAAGCTACTCTTCCGTTGTTCTTTTAGTTTAATTACACGGGGCCGCATGGGATACGCCCCTTCCATATAATGCCATCTTCGTACAATTGCCATGTGCTGGCTGCGTCACTGGGCACGATGAAGGAAAGTCAACGACATAAAAAATATGAGCTATCAACACCCGATTTCAGATCCTTCGCGATTGCTTAAATCGCAAATTGGTTGGTTAGTGCAAGCACTGAATGAATCTGGTGCAACCAAGGGGAAATCGCGACAACCCATTTGTCTCGCCTAATGTTGGACACCTGAGCTCCCACCCCTCCTCTTCCACTTGCGCCCCTCCTCCCAACACAGGCTTAATTTGTACAGTTAGCCCCCCGCACCAACCTTCATTGCATGTTTCACACTTATTTCATTTCGTTTTAATTATCAGTCCCCGCTTCCTCAAGATTCAATCTTCCCCATATTTTTTTTTTTTCAGGTCATTTTCACCTTGGTTTCCTTCTGAAAATATGACAACCGGACCGGGGTACACGGTCGCCCGACGCGTCACTGCGAAGACTCCAGAAAATGCTAAACATTCACCATGACCCGTACACAACATCTCATGTGCATAAAAAAAGCCAGCATAAATAACCGCCGAGGACACATGACCAAAGTCTCGTAGGCTTGGATGCCTCCCCCTTCACTTCTCTTCCCTATGATCTCGTCTGCCACCCCAACAGTGGTCTGGACGTGATGAAGGGGCTTTGTAGGCCCCTGTCGTCCCATTGAAAAGCAAGCTCACTCGCTCGCTACACCCCTCCGAGCGTCGCAGTCGTATACCGACGCACCCCCTCTCCAGGAATCGTTCCTTGTTCGCCTCCGCTCACCCTGCAGCCAAGTAACTCCTCAAGTCGCACCCATCCTCGACTACCGCGACATTCCTGGATGCCAAAATTCTCCTCGCTTTCTTCCATTGTACCAGGAAACAAATTTGAATAGACTGGTGGGGACGTAAATTGAACAGGCCAAAGCTGTGGTCTCGTTACAGTTGTCTTCCAGTTTTCGACGTCAGCATTACCCATTGTAGGGGCACAAGGGGCACTTAACCAAGGGGCTGGTACCCGGGGCCAGGGACCCCCCCCCCCCCCCCCCTTAGCGACGCCACTGCAGCTGAGAGTTTTTTTGTCACTACAAAAATAAACTTACCTTTTGTATATATATTTAGAGGTGTGTGATTATCAACTTTGCGTCTGTGATTGAATACAAGTTAAACTTGGCTGTAATTCAATAAAATATTTTTGAATACGAACAGTAAAAGCTGGCTGCGAATTGAATATTTTCAAACCACACTATCTTTGTTTTGGTGTTTCTAGAGTGTATAAAACATAACTACACCAAAAAAGACAGCTTAGGCAGTCAGAACTAGACACATCTCTGTCAGGTACTGCGCTTGACATGAAAAAATTTAATGTAACAGAAAATAAAACATAGACATGCAAATCAGTGCAACAAGAATTTTGCATACATTGCATAAAGAAATATGGGTTCCTCAAAATACTGTGAACACAGTAAGCATATTAGGTATATTTAATATGATAGGCAGCAGTCCCCCACCCTCCTCAATGATTGAAAGGAGGCTGGGCATGCTAGTTGCCGGTGGTACCTCACCAACAAGCCAACAATAACGTTTTATTTCTCACTTCTGCTATTATATTTATAGGAAATCTATTTCAGATTATAATTTTGCTTTCGTAGTGTTGCACTTGACCTAACATACACCACAGTTAGCGAACACTTGCTTGGTGCAAGGCTTCTGCATTAGGCTTTTGGCACGGCTTCGGTTTCATGCAGAAAAACCAACCCGCAAGGTCTTACCATGTAGTGAAGCTTGAAAGTTTGCACGTCTTCCGATAGAGCAAACATTCGTTCCTCTACTATTTGTAAATTTCAAATATTTGAAACAGAGCTGCAAATCGAATATCAAAAAGCACTCGCACAGTATTCTAAGTTGCGAATGTTCACACACCTTCAAATATACTGCCTGGACGCTATCGTATAAGTGTATAATTTACACAAATAATTTCATGAATGGGAGTTAAAAATGCAGTAAGGTGTTTCATGCAAGTTTGACGCATTTATTTGAAATCACTGATAAGCATTGGGTGCAGTTGATTGGATGTTTAACCACTCTGTCTTCCCTTTACTATCCCCTACATCCCCTCAAACTCACCGGGCATGGCTTCATTTCTCATACTCCCTTCTTTAGACACTCCACGGTTTCCTTTCTTTCCACACCGGATTCGACCTCCTCGAAGAATACGCCATTGCCCTGCAATAGAGCACGCTACTCTTACTGTTCCTACCACCACGCCAGTATATATCTTCTCCGACTGTCAGTCAGCCCTTAGTAATTTCGCTAACCATGAGACCCACCCACACACCACTGATTTC
>JABSTR010000269.1:0-45810 GCA_013339765.2 Haemaphysalis longicornis
TTAGCGAAGGTCAGGAAAACCCCTCCCAAGAGTCCAAGCCCCGAAAGACCCTACATAAACAGTCACACTCCAGTAGCTCTGAACACATAATAAAGGGAAGAGAAACATAGTTCAATGGAACTGCAGAGGCCTTCTGAATAAGCTTGACGACGTTATGAGATTCTGCATGCCAATCAGCCAAGTATAATGTGTGTCCAGGAAACACATCTGAATTCAAACACACAAATTTCTTGAATAGTTACATGGTATACAGGAAAGACAGGGATGGCTGCACACACTCTTCTGGCGGTGTTGCCATAATCACCCGCAAATCCTTAGCATGCCACCCTGTCACCTTGAACACCGTCCTTGAGGCTGTAGCCATTCGCACAATAATATTTAATAGATTGATAACGGTATGCTCCATATACATTCCTCCTGATGTTTCACTTACGAGCACCGACTTCGAGGCGCTGGTTGACCATCTGCCCGAACCATACATACTTACAGGCGACTTAATGCTCACAACTCTCTTTGGGGCTCTTCCAGAATGGATGCCCGAGGTCGCCTGATAGAGAAATTCCTTACATCTTCTGGAGCATGCCTTTTCAACAATAACAGCCTACATACCATAACATAGGACACAATACATACTCAAATCTTGACTTGGCTATTGGTCCGCAATTCTCTTCCATGTTCTTGAGTGGGGAGTGGGCACTGACCCATATGGCAGTGACCACTTCCCCACTTCACTAACATATATAGGTAACGGCCCAAGCAGTTCATCTTCCCATAATAGGTTCAATGAAGCACGAGCTAACTGGAACACATTTACAGAGACGTCGCAACTACACCACACATCCATAGGACACCTACACGTTGAAGAAGCCACCCAACTCCTCACAGCGCACATCCTCGACGCCGCCGAAAAGTCCATTCCCCATGCCTCTGGTGCCCCGCGCAACCAGCGGAAGCCGTGGTGGAATGAGGACTGCAGGCGGGCACGAGAGGCCCAGAACAAGGCGTGGGGTATCCTTCGTCGGTACCCCACGTCGGGTAACCTCATTTTGTTCAAACGGGCCAAGGCATTAGGAAAACGTGTGCGCTGTGAGGCAAAACGAGAGAGTTGGCACACCTTCTTGACATCCATTAATTCATACACAGACACACACAAAGTCTGGACACGTATACGCAAGCTCAAAGGACAACAGACACACAGCCTGCCCCTGGTTAGCACAACAGGGGACACACTTGAAGACCAGGCTAACACGCTTGCACAACACTTCGAACACGTGTCCAGTTCAGCACGCTACACGAACACTTTCATGAAACACAAAACATCTGCAGAAAAAAAGCCCTTACACGACAAAGACAGATCAAAAACTTCTTACAACTCTGAATTCACTCTCTATGAGTTGAGGGCTGCCCTGAGCTCGTGCAAACCTTCAGCTCCAGGCGCAGATAAGATTACATACACCATGATACAGCACCTACACCCAGACACTCTTGAAACACTCTTACA
This sequence comes from Haemaphysalis longicornis, assembly GCA_013339765.2. Taxonomy (NCBI): domain Eukaryota; kingdom Metazoa; phylum Arthropoda; class Arachnida; order Ixodida; family Ixodidae; genus Haemaphysalis; species Haemaphysalis longicornis. Next base: position 1,502 of record JABSTR010000269.1, read on the forward strand.
CCTATTCAATAAAATATGGCTTTCGGGGCACATTCCACGCTCTTGGAGGGAGGCCATAGTAGTGGCTTTCCTAAACGAAGGGAAGGACCCTTCCTCTCCCGCCAGTTATCGTCCCATTGCCCTGACAAGCTGCCTGTGTAAGCTCTTCGAGAAGATGATAAACAGGAGACTTGTGTACTTCTTAGAGTACAATGGCCTTCTCGAGAGCTGCCAGGCGGGCTTCAGGGCGGGGCGATCTACCAACGATCAACTCGTTGCATTAGAGTCTTATATCAAAGATGTTTTCCTCCACAAGCAGTACTGTATGACAGTCTTCTTTGATCTTGAAAAGGCGTACGATACTGCGTGGCGTACGGCATCCTTAGCGACTTGAAGTCCTTTGGCATGTCGGGTAACATGATAAACACGCTTTCCAGTTACATGTCCGAAAGGACGTTTCGCGTGCGACTTGGAACTGCACTCTCTAGGGTGCATGTGCAGGAAAATGGAGTGCCACAAGGTGGAGTTTTAAGTTGCACCCTTTTTATTGTGAAAATGAATTCCCTGAGGAAGGCATTGCCACCGTCGATTTCCTGCTCAATTTATGTAGACGACGTACAATTATCCTTTAAGTCTTGTAACCTGTCTGTCTGCTAGCGCCAAGTCCAGCTTGGTGTTAACAAGCTAGCTGGTTGGGCAGACAGCAACGGTTTTAAATTTAATCCAGGAGGGAAGTGCACTTGTGTCTTGTTTTCCAAGAGGCGTGGCATCCGGCCGGATCCAGACATTCAACTCCACGGTGTCTCGATTCCTGTCAAAAAGGAACACAAGTTTTTAGGTATAATCTTTGACGAAAAGCTCACATTCATCCACACATAAAACAACTAACATAAGTGCTTAAAAACAATGAATATCCTGAAGGTTCTCTCGCACATCTCTTTTGGTGCTGACAAACAGCTTCTGTTGCGTGTTTTTACCAGCTTGATAGGCTCACGATTGGACTATGGCAGCGTTGTCTATGGGTCAGCCACTAAAACATCCCTCAGAATGCTGGACCCTGTGCTTCATCTAGGGCTCCGCTTGTCCTGTGGTGCCTTTCGGACTAGTCCAGTCGAAAGCCTGTACGTAGAGTGCAACAAATGGAACCTACAACGTCAGCGAGCATACACAGACCTCCTTTATGCTTTTAAAATTTCATCCATGCCTCCCCATCCTTTTAAATCAGTTTTTCATGATACCTCCATGACTGAACTCCTTCTAAATCGACCATCGTTCTCTGCACCCTTCTCTTACAGAGTTAGAGAGGAAGCGTCAGAGCTTGCTGTCTCCTTTTTAGATACCATGCAAAGTTCTGTAACAGATCTCATAGCACCATGGCATCTCCGCCCTGTCTCATGCGACACATCATTCACACATGTAGATAAAAACCGAGCTCCCACATGTGCAATTCTGCAGCAATTCTTGTATTTGCAGCAGAAGTATGAGTGCTCTGAATTTTATACGGATGCCTCTAAGACTTCCACCTCTGTGTCCTGCGCGGCGCATGGGCCCGGCCTTAGTGTCACCAAAACTCTGAATAGTCATACTAGTATACAGTTAAACCTCGATGTAACGAACTTCAATGTAACGAAACCTTCGATGTAACGAACCACGGAATTTTTTGTAACTTCAAGTGTATGCACACCATGTATTTTCACCCTCTGTGTAACGAAGTCCCGTTTGCCGGAATTTCAATGTAACGAAGTTTCATGGAGTACGAGGCACGATATTTAAGTTGTAGAAGTAGATTTTGGGAGACGCAAGCGCCGAAATGGGGTCCCAATAAAACGCGAACGGCGACACGGGTCGCCCAATGCCGCGGATGCAGCCAGCCACGGAGTCTTTGATTAAGTCCCTTGCCTACAAACTGCGTGGCGTGCATACACGGCTGGCGCACTGTTTCTGTCGGAGCTTAATCGTCTACTGCTTAAATCGGCATCAGCGTGAACCGCACGCAGCGTTTTCTCCCTGCAAAAACGCATAACGCGCCCCGCAAGCCACAGGCGCGCTGACGCAGCCGCAGAGACCACCTGCGCGATGCGGGTAGCTCCAGCGACCGCTTCTAACCTCTCGCTGAAACGCAACTCGAGGGGCATATGAGAGGGGCGTGCGAGAAAAAAAGCGGATAACGTGGGCGAAATTTTCATTGTAAAACGTGACACGTGCCGCTTACAAAAGCGCCCATCAAATATCCTCCGCGGTGGTAAGCCTAAGCCACCGGCGTTGCCGCCGCCGCCGCCGCAAGCCGCCGCTTTGCACTTCGTTCGAGTTCGCTCATGCTTGTTGGGTTTCGTCGTCCCAGCAAGCATTTGTGAATCTTTATGAGCCTTGCACGCGCGTTTTTTTTTCACACCGGCGCCCGCGATTGCGTGCCGGCGGCGGGAAGCGACTCGCGCTGCGCCACGCTGCGCGCAGCAGTGGGAGGAGCCTGACCAGTTTCGCCAATGGGGGAGGCGCGCACCGTATGGCGGGAGCTTCGAAGCGCTCGGGGATGCCGGCTGGCTAGACGATAAGGCCGCCGCGAAGGATATTTGATGGGCGCTCTCGTAGGCGGCGCGTATGACGTTTTACAGTGAAAATTTCGCCCACGTTATCCGCTTTTTTTCTCGCATACCCCTCTCGTTTGCCCCTCGAGTCGCGTTTCAGCGAGCGGTTAGAATTGGTCTCCGCGGCTGCATCAGCGCGCCTGTGGCTTTCGGGGCGCGTTTTTTCGGGAAGAAAACGCTCCATGCGGATCACGCTGATGCCCGCGTAGACGATTAAGCACCGATAGAAACCGAAACAGTGCGCCGGCCGTGTATGCGCGCCACGTTTTCTTTTTCAGAAAACGCTTCGCGGGATGAACACTTCATTATAACCGCGAATTTCAGTGTAGCGAAATTTCAATGTAACGAAGTAAATTACGAATTTTACCGACTTCGTTACATCGAGGTTTAACTGTATTTACGGCAGAGGCTCACGGTGTACTTCTTGTTGTCAATCATATACTTCAAAGCCACATCCCACAATCCATTATCTATACAGATTCCCTCAGTGTTGTGCTGGCACTGTCGTCAACAAAGCCTTCGAAAAACCGCGTTGTCAATCTGATCGTCAAGGGTATTATGTCTGTGCATGTACGCAAGTTTGAACTGGTTCTTTGCTGGGTCCCTGGACACTGTGGTATGGCCGGGAATGAAGCAGCGGACCGAATGGCTGCTGCTGCTACACTCACGAATACAGTAGACATAACCACATTACCCTACACCGACGTGAAACCACACATCAGACAACAACTTCGCAAAACATGGCAAACACACTGGAGTGAACAAACAGACAACAAGTTACACGTAATAAAACCACACTTGGGACCATACACCACCGACACACGTAATAGATACACTGAAGTCGCCTTGGCTAGATTACGGATAGGGCACACTCATGCAATGCACTCGCACCTTCTCACAGGGTCTCCAAGACCTCTGTGCAGCAGGTGCGGAGAGGCCCTATCCATGATCCACATCCTTATACAATGTAAGGCACTTGACACAACACGACACTAAAACTTCCCACAACTACACACGCGACATATTCCACCACACCCGTCATACTTCTTAGGAGATGAAGCCATGTTTTCAATCAAACGCGTTTTCGAGTTTCTTACCAACGTAAAATTTTTACATCTCATTTCTTATCATGCATGTTGACAACCTGGCCCTTTACACCAGTCATCATCTTCGTTACGTTGTCTTTTACTTGGTTTATTTTTACTGAAATGTTCTACTTTTACTTCCATGCCACTTTCATGTAATCACTATTGTTTGGCGCTCTTTGCCCTTTGTCGGCCTTGCGCCATTAAACTCCAAACATCATCATCATCACATTTGCTGTTCAAGACAGAAGGCAACCTTTTACGATGCTGCTAACTTGCTAATTTAAAAACACAGGAGAGCCAGCCAAACTATTTTAAAATGTCTTTTATAACCAAGCGTCTGTTGTAACAAAGTTTTGCTGTATTGGGGGGAAACCTGTTGCTGCAGTCCCATGCGGTCATGGGAGCTCCCATAGCAGCTGGGAGCATTCCTTTCTTATGCATGTGCTGTATGGCAACTTTCGATTGACAATTGAATGCTCATTTACAAGTGCACCTTATGTATCTACAATGGGGCACTCGATAGACAATTGCTTTGAAGGCCTTCGGAAGGCCTTTGAAAGGCCCGTGTAGCACAGGTATTACCCTGGCTTGCAATGTGCCTTCTTGTGGCCCCTTTATGATGAAGGCAACATTTTCTTCTTGCTCCGGCTGCGTGAAGCTTTTAAAACTTTCTGGCGAAGAAGTCTTTTATCAGCTGTACTTTTCTATCGGCCAAAAAACATCAAATGTTCTCTTAGGAATGAATAATCAGTTTTTGCAGCCACAGGAGGGAACTTTTGAGCTTGTTGGCAAGCCGCGCCGAGTAAAAAATGAAACGCTTTTTCACGGTACATAACGTCACACTTGCTGTAGCACGGCTTGCCTTGGCACTGGTGCCAGATTTCTCTAGCTCCCACTGGGCATCCTCGATTCACCACTCCTGGACAGTGCGTGGGCGTTCTAAGGGCTGCCTTCAGACCAAAGGTCTTATAGCTGTACACAGGGGCATCAAACACTGGATTGTGTCTTGGCCAATTGGTGAATGATCTGGGACTAATAATCAAATAGGCTGTGGAATATGGGGGGTTCTTGGGGTGGCCTAGCTAGCTATTTTTACATAGGCCAGCACGCTGCCTCCTGGTGTGTGAACCCCATGGGCCACCACCAAAATATCATGGCGGCACTTCTGCTCAGTAGCTCGAACAAAAGCGTGGAAAGCGATCATGTTCGCTACATGGCAGACGAAAGCGCTATGGGAGGAGCATAGACTTAGCAGGGAAATCAAAGTAACAACGCAGACATCACAGTGCGCCATTGGTTTATTCAAAAGCGTCAGAGTGTGACTGCACCTTGAGGCACCCCTTGGTTGCATGTTCGCTGTGTGATCAAGCATATGGCCTGCCCAGCCAGGTACCACTGTGGGTTTTGTTTTGTGCTGGGAGAAGACCTCCAGAGGTGGCTCTAAGCTGAGAAAAAAGCAAGCCCAGGAGGCACGTTTGAGTCACCGTTGATGTAAGCCCTAGGTAGTGCTCGTTATGCAGCCCCTTGATGCGCAAGCACTGCCTTGTGTTTTTTTGTTTTAGCTTAGGGCTGTACTGCGAGCGTGGAATGGCGGCACATAAAGTCCCCAAAAAAGGGGCAGAGGGATTTATCTTGCTGTGTAATTGGGGTAACGGAAAACACATGGTGGGATTGTCACTGTGCTTTTATTCCCATTCGCCCCGGCCAAATGTGTCCCTCTGCCCCCAGCAGCCGCTGCTGTCCCGCTTGGGCAAGCTGTGCCAGCCGGGTAGCTCCAAGGGTGCCGGAGGGGTGGCCGGCAGCTCCTCCTCCACCGCTTCCACCCTGGTGGCCGTGTCGGCCGGAGGCAGCCTGTGCGGCAAGCGCAAGCGCAGCGTCCGCGAGCGCAGCCTCGAGTCGGTCGGCCACCGGCGCTCCTCCGACTGCTGCCTCGACGAGATGGACCTCGAGGACGAGGCGGCCAAGCTCCGCATGCATGGGTGAGCAAGGGGCCCCGTATCACGGGGGGGCTGTTGTACCCGGCTTGTCGAACCCCGCTGTTTCCGATCATAACTCGTGTCGAAAAATCTGCACGTCTTGACAGGGTTTTGGGCTTGCTCTACACTTCTAGTTGAATTATTGATCCTGTTGCAATACTTACCGATAATCCTGATTTTATGGTGCAGTCTGTACTGGCGTAGATTTGTCAGCCTGTACGTTGCAATGCGATGTAATCATCATGGCCTGCCGATCACCAATTTGGAGGCAGCTCACTCCCTTACTTGAGTAGGAATGCAGAAACATCATTGTGATCCCATCTGGGAATAATCTCGGGCTGATTCTTTGAGCGGGATTAACTGAGAAGCAGAACACTCATTTGTAGCTCTTCAAAGGGACAATGGATGCCTGTTATTTGCCAGCCCTGGATAGCCAGCAGGCATTTCAAGGACTGTCTTTGTATCTGAGTGTTGCATGATGTTCCGAACCGCTCCCAGATGAACTGATAATTGAGGAGGCCCATTTGTGCATTCTTTTCTCACTACTGAGTCCCAACAGGAGGAGCACCGAGTGTGCATGCATTTACGGGTTTGAGACTACCGTAAAATTCCGAACACCTGTGTAAGCGCCCCCTTTCTAAATCCACTGCTACAGTTGAACCCCTTTATAAGAGACACGTACCGTGGAGCAGTTTCTGTCTCTTATACGAGATGTCTCTTATAAGCAGGGAACCATGTTTTCACTTGCTAATCAACCCATAGTTCAATGTGGGCACCGTATGACTAAAATAAGCTCAAAAGAACGCTACAGCGTGTTGTAAAAGATTCATTCTAACTTATGTTTGGCCCCCAGAATTTATGAAACATTCTGAATCTTTGTTTGCTTCATGACTTTATTTACACTGTTTTTTACGACCGATTCTACAAGCTTTTTTTCCTTTCACTGTTTGTGGAAGATGTATCGTAGATGTTGAGTTCACAAGCGTAATGAATAGCCAGAGCACACAGCTTCTTCCGCTGTGTGCTCAGGCTATTCATTACGCTTGCAGGACTCAACATCTGCGATGCTTCTTGATTGGGAGCTACGACAGTGGGAGAGCCCGCATGTGCGGTCGCGCTCCATCCAATGGATGGCAGTAAGCTTCAACCACTTCTGTAAGTTGCATTTCCATTGGCAGGGCTTCTCATCGTCATTTCATAGCTGACTGAACCACTGTGTGTTTGCTGAAGTTATAATAAATAGCGACGGCAGGCGTCTGTCGTCCACCTGTGTTTCCAGAGTGGAAGCAACTGCAATTAGTGACTGGTGGCACTGCATCTGAAGTTTGTGGTTATAAGGGACAAGTCATCCTTGAAATTTAATCGATAATCTCGCTTGTAACAGACATTTTGTCTGTTACAAGCGAGATTATTGATTAAATTTCAAGGATGACTTGTCCCTTATAACCAACTGTCTACATCCGGTGTCTGTTATAAAAGAGGTCAATTTAATGGGAAAGATGGGCAGCCAACCATGGGGATGAATAGTGCCTCTTATACCCATTTGTCTCTTATGACGAGGTTCAACTGTAATTACGAATTTTCGCACCATTCCGGGAAAGCTCTTGCTCCAGTGTCCAGACCCCAAAATCCACTGCACCCAGGCAACACTGGGATGCCACGGCCAGTCTATAATCCAGTCCAATCCATTGTGGTTTGCAGCCCTTTAGCCCAAGCTCTACGCTGCGAACTTTCCTTCTCGACCGATTCAGAGGAGTCTTTTGATGGTTTTGACAGCGTTAACTAACATTCCTTAGCCAAATGTTAGGTGCATATGCATTCCGCATGTTCTTTCTGGTGGGGGATTGTTCTCACCGTCGTCTTGAATTTTGGTGTTGTTCCAAGGTAGCGCAGTAGTACCTCCACACTTTGTCAGTGATCTCGATTTGCCTGCAGGGGGGTTAGAGAGAATAAACATTTGCTTGCTCGGAATTTTGCGGTAGACACTTGTTCTCACATTCCGTGCTCTTACCAATTCTCCAACAAAGAAATTGTTTAGTTGTCAATTTCTTTTTCTGTAGTAAGACCATCATTTGTGGTCTGAGTGCTTCAAACTCTTTTTTTTTTAGTGCATTTTGAAATGCCGAAGAATGTGTACCAAGTTAATGTTGTATGCCGAGCTTCCCGTGCGAGATTTTAATGCGAGAGCCTTAGACAGTCCATCCTGTGAGAATGCCAGCGTGTACTAATGAAGGAACCACTGTTTGGAGTCAACACACTATTGTACTGCAGGCGCTGTCTTTGTGAGAGCCGTAACCTCATGGGATAGGACAACAGATGGTACCAGCAACATGGTGAAATACAGAAGAGGGTGGTTTTCACTTGTGGTCCGGCGTAAGGTTCTCTGGATGTCATTGCACTAGCCAATTTTATGAGCTTTCAAACACAGCAACAAGTGTGTAAACGTGACTGTTAGGCCCACATGACGCTTTGGCAGTAGCCTTCACCATGCAAGAGGAAAACGGGTGTTTTTTTGTGGGGACAGGCAAACATGTTTAGAAACCGATCAAAAATGGTCATCTTGGGAGCGTTTTACAGTACTTGCCAATAGATGCAGAAGGGCTGTAGCATTTGGCGAGTGGAATCTTTGAAGCTGATATTCGGAAATTAGCATTTTTTTTTTATTTCTTTTTTGCTCACAAAAGTCAGCATGTTGTCTGAAAGTGTTAGCTTTACAAATCCAGGAGAACTCGGTGTTGGCTGTGCAATCTGTAATTTGGCTCAAGACTCAAGATGGCTCAAGATCCATCTTCCACAACTTTCTGCTCATTGGCTGTGTGTAATTTATTTGCACTTTAAAGACCCATTGCAGAAACATGGCCAGCTTGCACGCCACAGAAAAGAGAGGCAATACTGAATAGTTGCATTGATTAAACACCACTCATTTAAGCAGAGATTAAATTAGCGAGGTGTATTGTGTAAGCGCTGTTTGCCCAGCAAGTTTGACTTGAGTTTTTATTGCGATATGTTTAGCAGTTTCTATACAGAGCTGTGTCATTGGATAGTGTGTTTTAGGCAGATACTGCATTTTAGGCAGTTACTGCAAACGGAAAGGAGAGACCACAATGGCTTGCCATTCATACTGGTTAAACCTTCTCGTAAAAAAGGGGGAGCTATAAGGAACTTATGGGTTTAGCAGGGTCCTCTTGATTTCTCTCTTTGGCGTTAGTTGCAGAGGTGTGTTGACTGTGACAGAGCAATTGTTTTCGACTTCCCTCTTGGATTTTGTTACAATTGAGTTTTTACCGCATTGCAGGGAGCACAGCAGCAGCGGCTTGAGCAGCAGCGAGAGCGATGGTGGCATCCTGACGAACGACGAAGGCCGCGAAGGTATTGTCTGCTCTCTTTTCACTCTCCTCGCTCGTTCAGCGCTCTTGTGGGGAGCGTGCTAACCAGCAAACAGCATGCCGTGTGCAATCTGTGAATCAGAGCACTGTAATAGCTGTCGTGCTGATAGTGAGTTCGAAACTTCATGGTGTGGTTGGAAGCGGTCACCTGTTGGTGCCTACTGGATCTGTGACGTGCTTAAATTCTGCACCGAACGCCCTCTGCACCGAGCATTCTTGTGTGTAAAAAAATTTTTAAGCAAGGAATATGTCAAGTTTTTATGTTTGTGTATTGTTGGATCGATTAATCTCTTTGTATTCCCTTAATGCCTGGTTAGGTAATTCGTCTGTCAACAGTCACTTCAATATAAGTTTTAGTACTATTTGAGAATGTCATAGTGTTTGGCACCAATGAATAGCAAAGCCTGGCCCGTCTTTTCCCTTTGTCTAGAATGAAACACCGCTTGTGAGGCAGGGCTGAGCCCACTTTTGTTTTGTGTTTCCTTGTGGGGGATGTCGGCCTCACATCTCTCTGATGCACTGGCACTTGATCGCCGAACGTAAGCGGAACAAAGTCAAGTTCACGTGGCGTGGTGTTCAGGTACGATTGAGCGCGCTAAGAAACCCCTTAATTAAAGCACCCACTTCAGAAACGCGCCAATTTTCCATTCGAGACGCTACCTTTTATCTTTTGCCGTCGGTGGGGTTTCCATTGTGCAGCACTATCTTATCTCTGTTGCCAGCTGGCCCCCGCTGTTTGAAGGTCAGGCTCCGCTGTGCCAAACAAGAAAGCTTCCAGGTGATAACAGGCACGGCAATGCAAGGGCGAACTGTGCTGTAAACGACTGACTTTAGTTGAAATGTGTGTGTGGAAAAAAGCGGGCTGCTCTTGTGTTTTGAAGAGGAAAGGAGGGGAGTCTAAAATTTTGATGCCGTGTATAAGTGGTGTGCTAGTTGTGCGAACATGTTCGAGTGCACTTGTATGTGGACAGAAGCTGCAAGATCTGAAACTGGGTTGTGCATGTTTGGTGTGTACCATTGGGACTGCACTAATGCAAAAGAAAAAGGAGGGGGAAAGGGGAGGATCAGGGCGGACAGACGGAGAGCCAGTGGCGTTGTTTTAAGCTCTCGTCATAGATAGTTCTGTTTCCTGTGACAGCTACAGGGGTATCAAAATACAAAAGAAAAAGAATCTGTATTGGGGTCGGCAAATTGACTAACAAAAGGAGTCCAATCTGAAACGGAGTAAACTGCAACAAATCATGGTCCAGCCAGCCCAAACTTGTACTCTGAACTGGAAGTTGTTGCTGGTGAATCGGTGGCGGTGTCTCGTTATGATAACAGCAATCGTTCGGGCCGTGCACTGGAACCAAATTTAGAGCTACGGCCAGAAACTCCTCCTGGAAACTAGTGGGAAAGCAACTCTTGATAACCCAACCTGTGCTCCTGAAAATGACTGTTGATCAATTCAGTCGCTACACATGCTGCAGTGAGATTGAGTGTCGAGACGATTTTCCATTGCAGTGTTAACATGGCTGTGGTTGGTTGTAGTTTTTGCAGCTGTTTGAGTTGTTGGCAAGAACTTCTGTGAAGCAAATCGTTCTGTACTCGTCCTAGAGGCAGGAAGCCGTCTATTTGTTTGGCTCACGGGTAGTCTTGATGGGTCTCTGGGTTGGGAGTGGAGCACTGTGGTGACCTATGTGTTGAGTGTGCGTGCCCGTCCACTCCCGAATTGGAACAGGGGACGACGAGCAGAGCGACTTCTTCCACGAGGGGGGGCCCAGCTGCTGGTGGGAGGAGGACCCCTATGGGGAGCTGGACGCCCGCTTCCAGGCCATCCTGAGAGGCAGCCTGAGGCACCTCTCGCCCGCCGCACGACGCGCCTACCACAACAGCACCAAGGTGGGCCCCTCTTCTTCTTCTGCTTCTTGTTAAGGGGGCAACCCCCTACCTTGCCACGTCGTTCGCAGAACTGCCGCACTGCATGGCGATCTCATTTTTACAGCGGAGCTCTCTGTGTTTTCTTGATAGCATTTGTTTCCCGGCAAAAACACGCTACAGGAAAGCCAACTTTTTCTTACAATGATGGTGATGATTGTGGGTGAAGTAAAATCAACACTGCTTATGGTTGGACTTGTACCTGGATCCCTTGCATTATGAAGCCAACAGCTATGTGATTTCGCCTTTCCGACTTATACAGAGAAAAGCATGCACCGCTCTATACTCGGTTACAACTCAAGAACGGCACCACCTCATGTAGTGTATCACTCCGCCAAAGCGCCGGACCCGTGGCGTCAGTGCGCGCGCGTTTTGAAAGGGGTTTGCTATGAATGCGTGATATCGTCTGCCTTGTCTCACGCAGTTTGTTTGTCGTCACTGGAGTCGTTTATAAGCATATTAAGTCCAAAAATCACGGGAATGGCTCACGCCACGTTCAAAATACAGTGGAATCTCGGTGATACAAATCTCAGGGGGCGGCAAAAATATTCGTATCACCCGAAAATTCGTATCACCAGAAAGCGAGAAAAAAATAAAGTTTCTGCCCTTTGAAACGCGCCGCGCACGCGACAGGCAGCGGCAACATGGCGTCGGCTCCTGCCGCGAAGTGGTGCAGGACGCTCCAAACCCCATGCAGCGTATTTTCCGCGTCGCGCGAGCGTCAGCGTCGTTCGGCATCGACGAGCGTCAGCGCGCGCGCCAAAATGCATGGCGACGCGGGCTGGCGCTCGGGCGACGCCGATATCTACGCTCGCCAGATATCGCGCGAGCGGCGGAAGCGGCGCTGGTGCCAGTTCTTTAGAATGCCGCTCAAGGATCATGGTCATTGCTCATGCGGGAAAGGAGCTGATAATATGGGCGAAAACTGCCCTATAAAATGTCATCCGCGCCAAATATCTGTCGCGGAGGTGGCCCAGCAAGCTCCCCATTGGCGCAAGCCGTAAGGCTCCTCCCACTGCCGCGCGCAGCAACGGAGGCGAAAGCTGCCGTGGTACAGTAAACAGCCGGGGTGCCGAATTGCAGTCAACGCGAGCGTCCGAAGAACGTGCCCATCGCCGACGCACACGAACCTCGTGCAAAAATGAGCCATGCGGTTTACGCATTAGGCAAGGGGCCTACACACAAGATTTATTTCCGCGCAAAGAACTGCCGGATGTCGGATTGCGTCTTCTTTTCTGCCAGGTCAGCCAGCAAAGAATTTTGGAAGGAAAAGAACTGTGCCGAAGTGTTTTCGCGCACAGTGTCCGATGCCACCGCACGCCGCAGAACGTCCAGTGCGTGCATTGTTTCCGCTGCCGTCGGCGGCTGATCGTCGCAGCTGTTGCCGTTGTCTTCGTCATCGCTGCTCGCAACTTCAACCTGCGACGTTTGCACGTCATCCGCAATGTCTGCAACACTTCGCAGGCCGCAAGTGGCGAGGTCGTCATCCGCGGTCACGAAGTCGTCGGCGGTACAGTCCACGCCAAGTTGGTCCCAGTTTTCGATCTCGACGGAATCCGGCTCTTGCGAAGCGGTGGCCAAACAGGATCTGGAGATACCACACTTAGCGAAGCAGTTGGCAATCGTCGTAGGCAACACACGCTGCCAAGCCATCGCAATGAAATGTAGAGCATCGAGGAGGTTGATGTGCAAGTCTTCATCCTTGCGGTCAATTTTCGCCAGGAGACGGCGCACCAACAAGCTCTTGTAGTGGTGTTTGGCATTTTTGATGATGCCAGCATCAAGCGGCTGCAAGTGACTGGTTGCATTTGCCGGTAAAAATACAACTTTAACGTTCTGCAGCGTCATCTCCTTTGGGTGCGCTGGGCACTGGTCCAAAATCAAAACAATCTTCCTGTTTTGAGAGCTCATCTTTCTGTCCAGGTAGGTCACGAACTCCAAAAACAACGACGACGTCATCCACGCCTTCTTGTTTGCCTTATAAAGGCAAGGTAACCGCCCGGCTACCTTGAAGCACCGCGGCTTCTGCGACTTGCCGATGACTGTGAGTTGCACCTTCTCCGATCCGTCGGAGTTGCAGCAGAACAGCACGGTCACTCGCTGCTTGCTCTTCTGCCCACCATGGCAAGCTTCGCCTTTGAAGCACAAGCTCTTCTCGGGCTGCAGGTTATAAAAAGCCCAGCCTCGTCCACATTAAAAATGTCTCGAGGTTCGAATCCCTCAATTAACGCGGGCAGTGCTGTTGATATCCAATCCTCACGACGGAGGCGTCGACCTTTTTGCCTTCGCCGCAGACAGTCTTGTAGGCAAGGCCATGCCTGGCCTTGAACCTATGGATCCATCCTCCGGAAGCCTGGAAGTCGTCGATGCCGAGCGAAAGTGCTACGTCCGCAGCTTTTTCGCGCAGCACCTTTACCGTCAATGTTGACGCCCGCTGCTGTGACCTCTTTAAACCACGTCAGAAGAACTTCTTCTAACTTCACGTGATGGGACGTTTTCGCCTCCTTCTTGTGTAACCCGAAGAGCTGCACATTGCGCATTATCTGGTCGCGCTGACCGACAAGCGTTGAGAGTGTGGACGCCGCTAGACCCAACTCTTTGGCGAGGTCTGCGCGCTTTTTCTTCGGCTCCTCATCCACTTTCCTCAAAATTTCTAGTTTTTCCTTAAAAGAAAGCGCCTTTCGCTTTCGCGACGTCGTACCTTGGGGTGCTGACATGGCTCTTGCGGGTCGGTGCTTGGGAAGACACAAGTGCGAACAGACGCGCGCACTGGAACTCCACACACGTAATCGACGGACAAGTGGCGCAGGAAACACGGCAAGACGACAAGCAAGGCGACGACAGGACAGTCAGAGCAGTCAGCGCGGGGCAAAAAGGGAAGCGAGGAGTGCGGAGAAGGCGAAACAGCGAATACTCACCATCAGAAACAAGAGGGAAGGCCTGGTTTCCACCCCCGGCCGTGCTTTATTGACAAAGTGTAATACAAAAAGGAAGCTGAACAGCGAATACTCACCATCAGAAACAAGAGGGAAGGCCTGGTTTCCACCCCCGGCCGTGCTTTATTGACAAAGTGTAATACAAAAAGGAAGCTAGAGGCACCCGAGCTGCAGGCAGCGCAAACGAAAGTCGCAGCGAGAAGAGAACGGGGCGGGACAAATATGAGAGGGGAGAGAGAATAGTCGTAGGGAGGGTGAAACGTTCGCCTCGTTCGGAGCACCTCTCTCCGTCGGCGGGGGAGAACTAAAAAAAAAAAAACGCTTTTGGGCCCGCAAGCCGCCAAGGCCGCGCGGCCGCACCAAAACTCCCTCTTCCCGTCCTCCCGTCCACGCCGCGGTCGGCTGCTCGCGGCTCGCGTGTTCGTATCACCCGCACCGGAGTAATAAATGTGTACGGATCATCCGAATTTTTTTACATTGCATAGAATGCATTTTGGCCGGGGAATTTTGAAAATTCGTATCACAGCGAAATTCGTATCAGCCGAATTCGTATCACCGAGATTCCACTGTATTCCCAGTAACGCCCTACTTGCGCCGCGCGGAGAAACATCCGGCTACGGTGATAAGGCACAGCGGCAATTTCCGGTGCCGTTCTTAAGTTGTCACCGAGTATAACAACTACGGCGGTTGATCGCAAAGCTTTCTGCGTGCCAGTCAAAGTCAAAGTTCAGCATGTCAAAGTCCAAACTCGGACGACAACCTAGGAATTGCTTTCGAAAAAGCTTCACATTCAACCATCGTCATTGTTAGACCGAGGGGTGCATGGTTCTCTGTCCGTGACCCAAAAAATGCAAAAACCTGCTGCTCCACCTTTTGTCAAGCTGTCATTTTCTGGCTTGAAATGTTCCACAACGGCATTTTGTAGTGCATTGTCCGTGACGTGGATGACAAAGATTGTTGTTGGTGACACAAATCAACTCGCCATTTTCTGGAGTGTGGTAACCCGGTGCTCATGAAAAAATGCTGCCAACTCGATCAGTCAAATCCTCACTTGCAGTCAAGGCTGGGACAGCTTACTAATCAATTGCGTCATTTTGATACTCTCACATTTTCCTGTGCCCAAAACAGTCGGTGGTGTGAGTTGCACTCGGGCAACCTTCCACACATAGTTTCCATCAGTAATACCGTATTTACTCACCTGATTCTCGCACTTTTTTTTTCGGAAAAAATTAGTGTGAAGTTAAAGGGTGCGATAATTCCATGTTGGTGTCAAAGGCCTCGTCCCCATCCCACACCGAGTGGTCTTCCAGGGCATTCAATGTGCCCGTCTTCTTGAAGCCCTTGATGACGACATCTGCAGGGATCATTCCCCTTGCTTCCGGTATTCAGCTGCACGGCTCTCCACCAGTGATCTGCTTATCTTGCCGGCCGGTGTCAGCGCGTATTCGCAATCCGCTCTGCGTGCAGCCTTCAAACATTATCTTTGAACAGTTCGTTCGAAGACACGTTCAGAGGGTGGAGCATGGAAGTTAAGCCACCTGGAATGACAGCCAGCTCAGTGCGCAGCTTCTTTAATAGCCTTGTCACACGGGCACTTTCAATCGCGATTGAGTCGATCTGGATCCAGCTCAATCCGGATCGGGTGCTGCTACACGGCAGTTTCAATCGCGATCAAGCTTGATCCCGTGCGAACTCAATCCTGGTTTCTCAAGCACGATTTAGGCTTCCAAGCGCAATCGAATGATAGCGGTGATACTCTTGTCCCCGCTCAGTAATGGCAGAGAAGGTGACAACTTCAACTAACGCCATAAACTGTGTCAAATAACTTGACCCAAATAAGCGTGTGGTAGCATTTATATAGATACGTATACCTACGACCGCGCGAAGTTACCAGACGCCGGCCGCAAGTACATTGTTAGCGCCATCTGGCGTACATGAGTGCAACCGGGGCACTTCTCAATTGCGATTGAAGCGGGCCGTGTAGCAGCGGCAGTGCATCGAGCGCGCTCGAAAGCTTTATCGCAATTCACTTCAACTGCGCTTGAAAGTGCCCGTGTGACAGGGGTATAACTTTGCGCTTCTGACGTGACGTGACGTGAAAAGGCAAGCATGGCCGCTGTGTGGTTTCCAAACGAGTTGGTTTGCAAGCTTGTGGAACAGGGAGTAGCGGGAACTCATTTTCACGCAGAGCACCTAGAATTCTCTCGCTTACGACAGTTTCAGCATCACGTAAAAGCCAAATTGGCCACATGCATTCTCTTACTGCCTGCTGTAGGGTATCCTACTGATGGCTCCAGCGCTGTGCACATGTGTGCAGCTGTTCTCGCTGAAGCTTTCTGTCGCTGGCGCTTAGGAGGAAACAAATTCCAGGCAGCTTTTTGCGCAAAACGTCCCTGCTTATCCCTTGAGTTGATGTGTCATGATAAGCACTGCACTCTCCAGTGCAGTGCTTATTTCCTCCTTGCTTTATCACGCTTTGTTCTCTGGTCTTGTGTGTGCATGTATGATTGGTGCACACCCTACAGAGGGGCGTTGTGCAAATCTCCACTGGCAGCATGCAGCTAACGCTTGTCTGCCGGGTTCTGTTCAGTGAAGACATTTTGGGGTTAACATAGCTCCCTGCATATAACATGTGGTTACATCCACATTGTACTTTATGCACATGTCTCCATTGGCTGGTCGCCCAGGTCGAAATGTCGAAATATTTGGTTTTGTGTGCTGGTGTTTTAAAAAGGCCTTCCTTCACTGCTGTCGTGCATGTGCTCAGGGCAACGTGCTGAGCTGTTGAAAGGCAGTGGGCGTTTTGCACTACCAGTGTGGGCTGTCATGCAAGTTCAACCTGGGCTGCTCAATGTAGACTATTTCTGATGGCACGTAAAGATGTACAAAAGGCCAAAGCAATAACATGCCACGAGCCATATATTATAATTTAGTTCAAAGAGTAGCCGGAAAATGTAAAAATATCATTTCATTGTTGTATGGGTAAATCCTAGGCATTCAGCTGCAGTACTTGGATATGACGAAAGAAGAAAGCATCACTAACGGTAACATCTGGTGTTCTGAAAACATTGCGGTGCACTTGTTAGTAGACATCGAAATGATATTGCAGAGTAATTGCTTCATTCACTAGCACATGCAAATTGTGGATCTCTGTACTTAGTGTAGTGCGGACTTCGGAAGGAGGTCACTGTAGGGTTAGAGTGATGCTCCAGCAGTCCGAAAGGATTGTTGCTGCCGATGGAAGCCCAGACTGGGACGGTGACCCTTTTTTCTGTTTTTTTAACCCGAATTGCGGGGCTTTAGTGAAGTTGTCAAAGTTGTTCCCTGAAAGTCGGCGCGTATGTGTTGTTCCTGTGGCGATGCCTAAAGCTAAAATGGGGCTGCTTTAAGTGTCTACCAGTCTGTCTAGCAAACCCATCAATTTGTGAAAGAGAGCATTGGATAGTGTACTGGCCCACTTGTTTGTTTTTACAACTGCCTTGTGCTAGCTCTGGGCGACTTAGTTTTAACTTGCCTTATGCTGCTTTTTTCTTCCCCAGGGTGGCAGAACCATCCGTTCTGGCAGAAGGCGGCTGGCAAAATCGGTGAGTGTCGTCAATCCAAGTCAATCCAGTAGCCTAGCTCAGCAGGGCGTTGAGAGATACTTGCTGTGGTGCGTTAAAGCGGTTGCCATTAAGTGTCATTATGCTGGCGGGAAAATGTTTCACGTGGCATTATGGCCCTGGGCTCTGTCTGGCAGCTGTGCCGAAGAATTCCAAAGTTCACTTTGTATTCCAGTCGAACCCCGCAATAATGAATCCGCCAGGGAAAGGCAAAAAATTCGCTTTTGCAGGAATTTCGTTGCCGTGAGAACAAAACATAAACGACAGAAAAATCGCCCGCAAACTGAAAATTTATTTCCGAAAGCCAGTTGTACTACTTTGCGAGCCTTACCTTGCAGCATCTTCACAGCTCAGCTCTCACAGTACAAAAAGTGGTTCACTGCTAGCCGTTCGCTCCCAAGAAAGACAAGATTGTATCAAACGCATCGAAAACATCCTGCGGGTTTACCTTCTCTGCACGCTTTTTCTCCCTGGTCCTCAGCACCGAGTGTGTCCGAGCATGCAAGCGAAGATGATGTACTTTGCCAGACAGTGGCACCTTTGTTGTTCCAATGTTGTCCACATAACTAAGTGAGCACTGCTTTGTTGACATCCAAAAAGGCCACAGCTGTCCCTCTTTTGTTTAGCGCTCGTGCGCCAGAGTAGCGTCCTTGCTTTTCAAAACGGTAGTGCGAGCTGCGAGCAGTTTGGAACTACAGTTAAACCTCGTTATAACGAAATTGAAGGGGCGCCGCGATTTGCTCGTTATAGCCAATACTTCGTTATAGCCGTAGCCGACATTTATTGCAAATATTATGCATTGTAGTTACCTAAAACAAAAAGTGGGCGAAATAGCATCTTGCTGCACGGCGATAGTCAGTAAAATAAACACATTCCGGAGGTAAAAAGGAAAAGTCACGAACCTACTTTATTGCAGTTCAAAACTCGTATTTCAAACAGACTTGGCTACGAAGTCCGTAATTGGACATTGATGCACCTTCCTGATGCGAGCGATGACTTCCATCTTCGCCGCCCTCGTGCGCGCCGAAGTAGCGACGCAGCACGTCCGCCGCATCTAGTCCCTCCGACGCCGTCCTTAGCGCTTCTTTTCAAGCCATGTGCAACAGCGCTGACGATGTAATCTCGGTTGCTCACGATGGTGGACAGCGTACTCGTCCACACGTCAGTCTCTTGCCACCTTACCACGGAGTGCACCTTACGACCTTACCTTCCTTCGCGCCCGATGCGACGGCTTTTATCATAGCCGTCTTCTGTTCAAGCGTGATAGCCTTTCGCTTTCGCTTCCCGCCTGTCGCACTCGCGCTGTTGGAATCACGCCGGCAGTACGATAAAAGATAAGGCTGAAGACTGCCAAAACCCACGCACACACAACTACGCAACGACGTCGGCGATACGAACAGGGGAGGGGGGTGGGGGAGGAAGGCGACGCAACCGCGCGCGCCGTGGGCATTGGGGTTCTTCTCGGATTCCCGCGAAGCCATAGAAATACGTGTGAAAATCGAACGTCGGACTGCTTCTCGGGGAGCCCGCGGTGAGTCCGACACTGTAAATCGAAGGGCCCCAATTGTCTGCATGGCGTGCGCAGGGAGAGGGGGGGGGAGGGGCTTCGCGGGCGCAGCGTCCGCATGGCGCGCCAGCCAGCTTCGCACGCGTGGCGGGAGTTTTGAACTGCTAATACAGTTGCCGCGTCACGCACTGTCTCAAATCCGCGTTGCACACTGTTGTAAAATTAGCTCAAAATTTTATTTCTCAACGAAATTTGTTCGTTATATCCCGTAACGGGGAAATTTTACCTCGTTAAAACGAGGTTTTAAATACATTGGTTTCTATGGGGACTTTCAAGGGGAATTACGATTTGCTCGTTATATCCATTATTTCGTTATAGCCCGTCTCGTTATAACGAGGTTTAACTGTAGTTGGCGGTATCCTCCCTTCCTCCACTGGGGCCGCTGACTTGGACGATGATGGCTGCCTTATCCTCTAGTGACAAAAACTTGTGCTTTTGATTGAGAGCGAGCGTGCCACTTGCCGCACACAGCGGACGCGCACACGCTGTTCAGCGGTAGTGGGCTACCGTATCCGAAGTCAAAGACATGCCGTGATTCACCATGTGTCGCCCCCTAGTGCTGTCACTGCGAGGCTGCCTCCGCAGCCGCCTATTGCGTGGTCTTTTATGTAAACAATTATGTCGGCGGCCAGTGCGCTGTAACAGAAATTTATGCACTTTGAATCCGAAAAGAAAATGCATTTGAGCAATTTTTGGTCACTTTAGCCTCAAATGGGCAGATAAAGTGCCGACCGGACTTTCAGCAAGTTTCGTAAACACGGGATCGCTTTCCAAGAACATTCCGTTGCCACGAGATATGAAATACATAGGTTTCTATGTATGTTCGCCGGGGATTCGAAAATATTTGGTTGCTGCAGGAATTTCGTACTCGCAGAATTTCATTATCGCGGGGCTTCACTGTAATGTTATCTCTCTCAGGCACCGTGGCATTTAAGGGGACGTGCTCCTCCAAACAACTTTTTTTTTAATAATGAAGTTAGGAGGCTGAAATGTTCACAGCTTATAGAGATTGAGCTCCTCTGGTCATATATGTAATCAGATTTTGAATAGCTGCTCCGGATAAGATGTTACGCAGCATGACTTTCAGAAAAATGGCTTTTTGTGCACACTTTTTTTATAGTAAAAATTTTTTCTGAAACTTTTAAAATAGCCTAGGTGGTTCCTTATGAACTGCAGAGTGCACAAATCTACCTGAAAAAGCCTCATCATCATTTTTACCTCACCACGAAAAAAAATGACTGGTAGTGTGCCTTTTTTTGTTCTGTATATTTTTGTTTTATGACCGCCAGAAATATCTAAGGACACAAATTGCATAATGAACAAGATTTGTGCACTCTACGTGTTATAATGAACATGTGTGCAAAATTTCATCCTGATACGACAACTTTAACTGGGAAAATAAGTGTGCACAAACTCAGAAAACGGACAAAAACAACAAGCTGAGAAAAACGCAATTGAAAGTTTATTTCTTTGGCAGATTCAGAAATTCTTGCTCGAACAACATGAAATTTGGTGGGGATACAGTCTGAAATGTCCACATTGAGGTACTAAAACTAGAATGCTCCTGCTGCATAAGTTGCACCCTCACGGTTTTTGCTGGGGTAGTCCTTGGTGTGGGACCGTTTCACCAGGCTGCGGCAATGGGGCTAGCCTTAGCAGTCAGCTTTCCACACGTCTGCCTGACCGTCCGCTGGTCACTTGCATTGCTTAGTCTGACCAGTTCTTCTGAAGGGAAGATTCCCAGTTCTTGAGAACTTGCTCAAAGCTAGTGTGGCCCTGTTGAACCACAACCCTGTGAGGGCAGTGGCAGTCTCCACTACAGTGAACTGCAGGTTGTACGATAGCGTCCTGTGCCAGATGCGCAGTGCTGCTTCCGTCTCCATGGCATGGGATGAGTCGACATTTTTTCACACACAAGAGGCATGAAAGGCTTGCCACACTTCCTCCTCTTGCTCATCAAGCTTTTGGTGGCGCCTACAAGTACAAGTAGTTTGACAGCACCTCAAAATCCAGGCAGAGACCAGTGTCAAGAGAAATGGCAGTGCTGTTGTGTCTCGTGTCTTTGCTTCTGCCAAGTACCATAAAAAATCACACTGAGGTCAGTCTGACCAGCTTGCAACGCAGTTACTTGCCTTGCTTCAGCAAGGTTGTCAGAGACGCCTTTTGTGGCCGCAACACGAACTTTCTTGGCAGTGTTGTAGAACGTCTTTTGATGCTGTGGTTTTGGTAGACCAAGAATGGCACAAAACCTGCACAGCTGATCGTGTCCGATGCCAACCGCGCGTGCAGTGAGTACCGCTTTCACATTGACGGCGAAACTATCACGGGGAGGCCGCAAACCGGAACTGCTGAGTTCCGGTTTGCGGCCTCCGCGACCGACGGCGGCAGCGCGCTGCGACGAGTAAACAGAAGAAATCACTCCCGAAGGCACTCCCGCAGAGCACTTCTCGTTTTTGCACTTCAGTTCCAGTACCGATGCGAGGCCCTTCCGCTTGTTCGCAACCTCGACTACGACGAGTCCGCACTTCCCGCACGTCGCGCACACGGCGGCACTCAAGGTCAGTCAGAGCGCCGACTCCACAGATAGCACTGCCTGCCCGCTCCCGTGGCTGGCTGTCTCCTCACCTTTGAAGGCTGCCGACTTCTTCTCCGATGCGCTTATAAAGTCGATATCTTCGCTGATAAAATCAGCCCCGCCTGGTAGAGCCGCGCTTGCAACGCTTGAAGGCCCGGCGCCGTTAGGCCTCACGGTGCCGGTCGTGCCGGCATTGGCCGTGGTCGTCACAATGCTGCGCCGCTTGCGCTTTCCTTTGTATCGGCATGAAGTACGCTGCTTCCGGCAACAAAAGTCACGCTTCTCCTCACCGTTCACGATTAAAAACACGATAAGGAAATAGAAAAGATAGCGCGAAGTAGCGAACGGAACGATGCGGGCGATGGCGGCTCACAAGCGGCAAGAGCCAATGGCGGTCCCGCTTTCGCGTCACGTGATTTAAATGCCCAGTGGGAGCTCGCAAAACAAGCGGGAATAACATTTTTTTAATTTTTTTTACGCGGAGATACGAAGCTGGCGAGCGGCTCAATCGAGAGAAGAAGGCTTGATCTACCTCTCTCAAGTGACCAAAATGGCGGCGAGCCACGCTGCCGTGCGGAATAAATTCTCAAACCTGGCCGAAATTTGGCTTGATTGCGCGATTTCTTGGGTCACCGCGAGTCATTCAGACACATTTTTCACTAAGTTCTCGTTCGTATTTCGTTTTCATTTTTTTACCCATGAAAGAAGGATAGTCAAAGATGCTAATGCAAGGGAAAACAAAAAATCGGTATATTTCGAAAAAAATCGCGTTTTTTCGACCCGCGTGTCCCCTTAAAAGAAGAAATTAGTTATAAAAATGAGAAAAATACCTGCATGCATATGTCAGCATAAAATGATTGGTAGCAGGTCGACATGAACAGCAGCATTGAAACACCTGGACAGTGATAAACAGAAGTTGTGGTCGCTATCAGAGGGAAATGGCTTTGCTCAGTGGACTTGTGTGGATGCAGTCCAACAGTGATAAACCGAAGAAATGGTGGTCTCTATCAGGGGAAGAGTTTCGTTCGGTTGAATTTCTTGGAATCCAGTGAAACGGCCCATTAATGTTCTTTACAGTTTACCATCTTTTAGTGCGCTCTATCATGGGAAGAGTTGCTTTTTGTGCTAATTTAGGGGGGAAACCACTTTTCAATGGTGAAAATTCCCATTGAAGAGCAGGGGGACTGATGCCTAGTGTCTGTGGTGGGGAGTGTTGGGTGTCAGTCATGTGTGCCTGGCATGTTACTTTTCCTTTCTCTATTGTATAACGTGTTGTAAGTTTACATACAGTAAAATCTTCTCCTTTTGTATTTACATACATTGTGGTATCCCCGTTTCCATCATCAGCGTCGTCATAGGGGGAAGGTCTCCTGGACCTTTCTCCTCAAAAGCAAACAAATTAGCAAGCTTTCCACCATGCCCCAGTTCAGATTTCAAGCTTTAAAATTTGAGGAGGCTCGGTGTTTGGCAGCGAATTTCCCGTCTAGTGGCACAGTAAGACAGTAAGAGCAAAACCTGGGAATGAAAGGAATGCCCATTAGCAAAGCACCTTTTACTATCGTGAAAAGTGGGAATAGGGTTTCTGTGCAGTACATATACGCAGACAACCATTACTCATGTACATGTAGTGCAAATGGTCTTAGGTGCCCCTGCTACATGCCATTGTCTTCTTAAGTTTGTACCGATTTCTTCAGAAGCCGAATCAATTCCAATCCTTTTGTGTGCGCGCATGTCTGCTGAGTCGTCTGATTCGTGCCTATTGCATCTCCCTTCCCCCCCACATGCAGATGCTGTCGATATCGCTCCCGACGACCTCAAGCCACCGGTCGGTCGAATTCCTCTCCCAAGCCGAGTAAGTTGGCCACGAGATCTCATTGTCTTAGGATTATTGGATCTAGACATGCTCTTGGCTAGTGCGAGCAATGATGGAAGCTTATGTCTCTGACTTTTAGCTCAGTCTTGCTGCCAGAGAGTAAGAGTCCAGAAAAAAAATGCTTTATGCAAGTCGAAGCTCGTTACTCAGTGATAAAGTAACCTGTATCCTTCCTAATACCTCTGTCACATGGCAAACCTAATGTCATTGAAAGTGAATGACATTCATTAATGATATGGTTAATGACATTCGGTTTGGCCGTGCGGGTCTACACAGCGAAAAAAGTGTCATTTGATTGTGATAGCGGTGGCGATTAGCAAGCTCGCAAAATCACAAAATTATGTTTCAAGCGCATGTAGAAGGATTTCACACATATTTCTTAAAAACATAACAAAGGATTATCTTTTTTTAATAAAAATAAGAAAATCACCGATTTAGGTGACATCAATAGACATCACAGGCTGAGGAGACAAGTCCGAGAAAAATCCGTATTAGGGTAGTATGCGTACTGGGGACAAGATTTTCTTTTTTTGTTAAAACTGTATTATTTTGTTGAACCTTGTTTGTCTTTCTTTATTGGAACAACAACATGAAGTGGAAAATGTATGTTTACTGACAGTTTTTAAAAAGACTATTTTTTGGTTTATTACTGAATTTTTTTGTCTAGTGACACGCCACTGCTGTCGAGAATGCCATTAGATCTGCCGTGTGACAGGGGTATTATTTTTGTTACAGCTTGCGTAGTTTATAGCCCACGCCACTGACTGGTGCATTGACAGCCGAGAGCTTTTCAAGCTTGCGCATGGGGGAAGCCTTGTGTAGCATGTGTACAGCCATGCAGTCTTTCCAGGAGTGAGCCCCGTTCCTCAGTGGTGTTCTCCATTCCAGTGGCTGGTCGGGCGCCGTTCTGGGCGAGCGGTCATCGCGCGCGTGCCTGGCCGAAGTGAAGCGCCGGCGCCGAACTCCCCCTGCGGGACCTGTGGTTCAGGGTGAGTCACAGGAAGGGCCCATACCCCCGCATACTCCCACGTGACTGCCCGCTGTAGTGCAGCGAGGCTTAGTTGTAGAATTCAGTGCAAGGGAACCTCGTATATGGAGATTGTACTGGCCCCCAGTGTAGGTCAGGGTTGGCGGCGGCGTGTTTGGAAACGCTGTGACAACCTGAGCTGTGCAGAGCCGTGAGCCGCGCTTGAGGCCAGAGCTCGCCCTTTTCACACCTGTGGTGGTGGTTTGTTTGATCTGGCATGTGATAAAGGAGGAGAATAGAGGATAACGTCATTACAAGAGGCACTTGCTTATGGGAGACAGTTGAATGAAAACAGTTTGGTTGGCTTTCCTTTGTTCGCCATGTTAGCGATAGTGTACACAAGAGACACGTTTCCAAAGTCCCTTGAGTGTCTCTTGTAATGAGGTTTTACTGTAATGGGCGATGTGTGCCTGTCTGCGAGCAAAAATTTCTTCCTTTCTGCAAACGTGCATAATAGCGTATGAAATCACTGAAAACAAAGCATTGTAGCCGTAGTTCTGATATACTGTTTGGTAAAAACAGCAGAAATGTTTTTTTTTTTTTGGGGGGGGGGGGGTGGGGGGGGGGGGGGGATACTTGCCTTTGCATACTATACCAAAATTCACAGGTATGCTCACAAACTACTATATGAGAGCAGTTCATGTTGATGTTCATGGTGATGAGAGCAGTTCATATGCTAGTTGAAATGGGATAAAAGCAATGCCTGCAGAGCAATGAGGGCAGGGAGCATTTTGGGCTTTGATAATACTTTGATAGTCTCAATTGCACTGCCCATTTGGAGGGTGGATGGGTTTCGCAGTCTGGGTAGCCCGTATCTACTACCAGGGGGTGATGGTGCAACTGGGCTGTAGAAGGACCCACCACCTTCTGCGATTAAAGGTTCCAGTTTTAAGATGCAAGTGCAGCTTGCTGGGCCAGTTGGTACGTATCGAGGATGGGAAAACCAGTGATGTTCCGGCGTGTGTGTTGTCTCATCTCTCCTTCGTGTTTGTGCTGCTTTTTGCTCGTTTTCCCATCTGTCAATTAAGATGAAAATAACTGGGTGTTAAGGATGCAGCTTTGATGAGGGAAAAAAAAAATCTAGTTGCGAGTCTGTGCCTGTCTTGTCTTTGTTTTTGGCATTTGCAGCCATTTTTCTATTGGTCTGAAAATTTTCTCATTAAAAGGCACCGTATTTTATTGGAAAGAGCATTTTACAGTGCACTCTACAGCTCAGTTTGTGGAGGATTTGGAAAATTCAATGGTAAAATGGCAGTTTTCTTGCAACGTGAAGCAAATATTTTGCTGACAGATATCTGGGCACCCAGAGCAGGTGTGACTGTAATTTGTTTGCTTCCAATGCCTAAATTTGTGGAGAATACCGTGATGTAGGCAAATTTTCGAGTGGAGGCTTTGGAAAATTATTGTGTTCAACTGACACCACCTGTGAGTCATTTGTGGCAGAGCACGGGAGGGAGTGAAGTTCAGTGTGTTCTAAAACGACCAAAAATAGCTACATCAATGAAGTTCTTCCAGCGTTGTATCCTTTAGTCATTTGCCTGCCTAGCCACGTGGTGATCGCCATTCTGTATAGAGTGGTTATTTGTAATTGTAGGCCAAAATAACTTCAATTAAATAATGAACCTGCAAAAAATCTTATTGCAGATTTGAAATGTGCACAAAAAACTCCATAATGCTGTGCTGCTTCATTAAAATTGGTTTGCAAATAAAAAAAAAGTGGCTCTAAGACCAGTCTGCTCTGTTAAGCACAGTTTTTTTGTCTTAAAGCGCAACACCAACTAGCCCAACATTATGCTGTGCTGATGCTTCAGTTTCCCCGTGTTTCACCGTTGGCTGCAAGTGATCCCACTGCCCTTGTTGGGTCTTGTCCCCGCCCGGCCCTTTACACCAGCGCTCCATGCAGGGCTGGTGGGTGAGCGGGCGCTGCCGGTGGGGGAGTCCAACACGGGGCACCAGCTGCTCCGCCGGCTGGGCTGGGAGCCCGGCCGCGGGCTGGGTCCCGGCCGGAGAGGGCTCGCTGCAGCCAGTTGCCCTGCCCACGTGCGGCCCCGGGGCCGCCCTGGGCTGGGCTTTGTGCCCCCTCCTCCTCCCCTCCCTCTCCACAGCCGCCCGCACAGCTGCTGCTGCTGCCCCCTGGCACAGCGGACCAGCCGCCTCCAGCTGATTGCACCGCATCAGACAGGTCAGTGGGCGGTCTGCAGGGGGGGCAGATTCGCGAAGGAGAGGCTGGTGGGCTCGATGGATAGGGATGGGAGGCAAGCACGGGGGATCAGGGAACAAAGTCGGGCACGCAGGTGTGCATGGCGGAAGACGGAGGGCAGGCGGACCATTTAAAGGGGCCCCGCAACACGCTTTGAGCGGGGCAAACGAACCTGCGCGATGTTTAGATTACACTGCCGGGAATACCCGAAGCCAAGATGCTGCTGTCGCACTTGAAGGCGGTAAGCTCTCTGATCTCTCTGACAGGTGCGGAAGAAACCAACCAGCGCTCTCTTCAATTTCTCTCATTGTGACTGTAGTTACGTCATTACACATGCGGTTGGCTGTCCTATTGCAGTTGCTGGTCAACTTCGCGGCTTATTTTCTCCCATTCCTGTCACCATCCGTCATCGTCAGCGTGCTGTGCACCAACCAACCTCTTCCATTCCTGAACCTGCACAAACAGTTTTGGCATTTCTTTTGTGTTTTGAGTGCGCGCGGAGCTTGAGTGACAGACTCAATACTCCCCTTTCAATGAGACAACTTGACAACCAACGTTTATTGCTTCGAAAACGCCCTACCAGCCTGAGCATGCACTTGCAAGCAAACAGAATGCCTGCTTCTTTGTTGCACCAGACCGGAAATGGCCCCTCCACGTTGGCCGAGAAAAGAGGAAACTACCCAGCCTGCGATATGAAGGCCGCCAAAAAGAACGCCATGAGCTCCGCCCCCCCTTTCCTGTGGGAGAGTGAGCAGCTTCTGTCTCGTAGTCCATGGTTGGGTTGAGAGGGAACGGTGATTATGTGCAATTTTTCAGCTCGCGTGATTATAGTGATCAGATTTTTATAATTCTTGTGGGAAGAGATTGCTGGGACAATAGACTTTACCCCAAAATACGATCCGAATAGTCAGTGGTAAGAGTTGCAGGGCCCCTTTATCGTCACAAAAATGGCAAGCCGGAAATGGGTGAACCAGAAATTTCAGGACGGGGAATGTGTGATGCAGGATGGGAGGGGTTAGGGATAGGAGCTGTCACACTCGTGGAATGTCATTCCTGCCAGGTTTCCCGAACTCTCTGGGAGACTCCCGAATTATGTTTGTGTACAATTGCATGGCTGAACCAGAAATCTCCCGAAAAAGCACCCATGCTTTTATTGCCAAATACCTTTGCCAAATCTCTCTCCAAGCCTGGACACATTGCGCCAGAGCTACCTGACAATCCAATCCAATCCAGTGAAAAGCTTACAAAGTGCAGTCGGCCATGCGCAGAAGTTCAACTGGTCAGTACTGCGGTAGCGCTGAATGCAAGAGGCAGTTCAACATGGTAAAGAAAAATTGCGCCCGCTTCACCCCATTCTGAGCGTCCATGTCTGACAACCCTTGACGTTCTTGTGGCGAAGTGTTTCAGGGGCAAACATTGCTACACTTGACAGTATTCACAGGACTTCCTGAAAAAGAAAGGTAGCATCAGCCACGTTGAAGAATTACCGTATTTATTCGAATCTAGGCCGGCCCCGATTCTAAGCCGACCCCCGAAAGTCCGAAGGCGCGAAAAAAAAAAAAAACTTACCTCGAATGTAGGCCGAACAAAAAGGCGAGGTCAGCGTTCACAAAAAGAAAACACGTTTATTGAACATGAAGATGCGGTGCTGGAGCTCAGTTTCTCTTCAAAATCACCGGGCAACTTCTGGGCGATTGAGGTTCGACGACGGAGGCTGAAGCCGAAGTGCTTCATGAATTTCTGTAGCCAGGCCCGACTGGCTTTAAAGTGGGCCCGCGATAAGCCTCGTTCCCTTAAAAGCTCCCTTGCTTTTGCCTGGAGCACTTCCGTCGTTACTGGAAGGGCAGCTGCTCGCTGCGTCTGAACGAAGTCAGCCAATGCCATCTCCATTTCATGGTGACAGCATTCTCGTGGTCCGGTGATTGCCAACCTCGTTGCGGACGCACGCAAAATCCTCTCCCGTTGCGTCCTCCGACGACGGACATTTTTTTCATCCACGCCGAGTCCCGCCCGGCTTGAACGTTCGACAACTCCGCGGCTAAAACAACTTTTCTTTTAAAAGCGGCACTATAATGGCACCGCTTCTTTTTGCGCTGTCAAAACCAGACGCCACACCGCACGCAGGCCACTGTCCCTGTACAGAACAGGGTCCGCACAATTCAAAATGGCGGCCTATGGCCCTTAAGTGGCTACTGGCTCATCTAGTAATGGCTACAATACTTTCTTTTCTGGGATGGCGCTCCCCTGGCGCTAGCTGCGCGCCACCTCCCTAGCTCCCTTGGCGCTAGCTGCGCGCCCACTTCACTCCCTGGCGCTAGCTGCGCGCCACTTCACTTGGAAATTGGCGCGTATTTCAAAATCCTCGAATCCAAGCCGACCCTGGAGTTTGATATATCAGAATTTCAAAAAAACTATCGGCATAGATTCGAATATAAATAGGGTGGGTAGCAAGTGACCAATGGTTTGTTTGTGTTAGGTTGTCAGTAAGTTTGGACCACCACTGGTTCCTGCTGTGTTGTAACTAAAGAAAAAGGCATGTAAAATATTCCATTCTGTTCTCATTCCCGGTCAGTTCTCCCTAAGGCTATCCCGGCAAACCTGGCAAATATAGAATGTGTGCAGTATTTGGTGCCATGAAGCATGTTGGCAGTGCTGCACTTTGCGAATGGAAAATTTTTTGGGGATGTCATCGGAGGATTGTTTTGTGGCAGCCTTTAACACTCATGTTTCTTTCATCCATTCTTAATTCTTGGCTGGCGTGGAGGTTTGACGAGTTCTCTGCTACGAGCACAAATTTCCATCTAAAAGCATCACCACGATGACCTTCTTAGTGCTATTACATTGGTAGCGAAATTGCTCAAGTACTGTGCTACTGCCAAGTTGATACCGTGACTAAAGGGAACACTGCGCAAGTGTGGTAAAAATAACAGTTGGCTGATTGCACTTGGATTGGCTGCAAACCTGGATACAATGCGCTTTCTAATTGGTGCCTCCAGGCTGTGCCAACTACACGCCACTTTCCTGGTTTTGGGGAACACCTGGCGCATTTTAACGTAAATCTTTGAATATAAGCCGACCTGTCACTTTTGCATCCTGCTTTCAAGGCATTTGCGCACATTTGTCGCATTGCGTGGCCTTCACTTGCCTAATGTTGGCCCATGGCTTCGCCACCAATACAGATTTGGACGTCACAATGCAAGCCTCTCCCAAGCCATGGGCTCAGTAGGAGAGGACACCCATTCCCTGCAAGGCAGCCGTTGTGTTGCACACTTCACTCGCCGGACATCGACCTCATCTCTTCAAGTGCTGTGCGCCTCAAGTGTTGGACAGTGGGCTGACGGCCAATGCATTTTACCCGGAGGACCTGTGCGGAGGACTCTGCGGGGGGTGATGGAGTGTTCTTGCCAACATCGTCGTCTTTCTCTCCTTTTTTTATCACATTTTGTCGTTAGCATTCCCAAGTTGTCGCGAGTCACGCCGCAATTGCCCTTTAGAGGACCGGTTTACACTGCCTTTTGTACTTGACCGCTGTGCATGGCTTGGCGGTTGCGAGTGACCCGTTTTTCACACGGATGACACTTTTTATTTATGCTTCATCTTGGACGGGCTCTTTGTTTCAGGGCTTGCAGGAATTTGTTCGCATGTGTGCGTTGTATTTGGAAGCTGGATCGTGGCAGCATTGTGCA
Organism: Haemaphysalis longicornis; assembly: GCA_013339765.2. Taxonomy (NCBI): domain Eukaryota; kingdom Metazoa; phylum Arthropoda; class Arachnida; order Ixodida; family Ixodidae; genus Haemaphysalis; species Haemaphysalis longicornis. The sequence goes on from JABSTR010000269.1 coordinate 31,899, forward strand.
ATTGAAATTTGTTTCCACTACGCTTTCTTCTTATTTTTACTTCTAAGAGTACAATGGATTTTTTGTGTAAGAACACCGACGTGTGGTACTTTCTTGTTTTGATTCACATGTTGCAGCTTTCCTCCAGTGGATTTTTAATTGTGTGTGAACATCGTGGGCCATAAGGAAGGAGATGGGTTATTTAAGAACGTATTTATAGAGTTCTCGTGTTAGGGAGACATTAGCTGTTGAAGAGAAACAATGTTCTCGGTCATCACGTGGTTGGTTTGTGCAGGTTGGGTCGTGCTGGAATTTAGGTATTGTGACACTGTCTTAACGCGCTTCTGTTGCCATCAGTGCTTGCTGTTGGCCTGTCGGTCTGTTAGCACTTGACAGACAGAACACATCTTGGTGCCATCAGTGGAGACAGTGCACTCATTCGGTTGACTGTACTGTAGCACAAGCTTGCCTGTGTTTCGTTTGGAAAATACAACGGATGTGTGGATATCATTGTTTCGTATTCAAATTGAGTGCTGAGTGGTGGGAGCTCCTAATATGTTAATACAGTGGAACCCTGATAATACAACCTTCAAGGGACCACTCGAAAGCGTTGTACGTTCGGGGTGTCGTATGACCGGGGTACGAGTAAATGCTGCCCTAATAGACTGTAGCACGCAGGAAGTGGGCTGAGCACTTGTTTAAACTACTGTATTTAGTGCATACTTGCGTCATTTGCCAACGTTTAGCTAAAATCCCAAGTTTCTAAAAAAAAAAAAAAGAACTCCTGTTTCTCCCAAGACCGCGTGCACTAAGTGTTGCTTAAAGGGACACTGAAGTGAAATGTAAACATTGCGGGATTACTAGCGCAAATTGTAGTCCGGAGTCCCCAGGCCATGTTTTGACCACTCCGGGCGCGTTTACGCGATTTTATTTAGTAGAGAAACTAATTCGAAAATGCTGTCCTCCTCTCTTTACGCTCACCCATTTTCTGTGGCGTTTTCGTGTGACGTCGGGAGGAGCCGAGCTCGCAATTGGCTGCGCTACTGCACGGCTCCCCGGCCTTCAGAAAGAGCAGACAGAGTCAGTCGGCCCAGCGTTTCGTCCGCCGGCCGCCGCCGACGGGTCGTCGCAATTCGTTCGCTCAGTTTGAAACGAAGCCAGGACACGTTTGTGAATGGAAGAATGTGCCTTTCTTTACTTGGTTAGTTTGTACACTGTATCTAGCTCCAAGTCAAGGTCGCTTCACACAAGCGCTGCACAAGCGCACATGGACGCTTCGCTGACTGGTACGCCAGTAGGAAAATATAAGGCCTCTTGAAGGCTGGGAGAAGAGTCAGCGAAGTCAATATAGGTACTAAGGAAATGCAATCAACTGATATTTTTACCGTACAGCGTAAAACTAGGGTGCGGGAAGCACTTTTTGCGCTGGGCGAACAATAGCACGCAGCCAGCAGCACGACGCATCTGCGAACGCTTTTCCGTCTAAGAATGCAATCGCTAGACGCGATGATATTGTGGAAACTTGGGGGATGCTTACTGCACGAGCGCAAACAACAAATAGTCACCTAATCTGCTTGGAATGCTAAACCAAATAAAAGTGTAAATGTTATACATTATTATATACCTTATATTTCGAAGGTCGACACTGCTTGCTCGTGCCGAGTGGTCTGGAGCGTTAGGTACATCATCGCAAGTGTTATGCAAGTCACTAGTTCGAATCCCCGCGGGTACGTGCTTTTTCTTTTGTAAGTTAACTTTTTCACTTTCCGCCGATGTTTTCTATACTGAGTTTACCTTTTTTGCGCCGCAACGTTCATTGCTCCACGAACTAGTTCACAGAACGCGTGCAGGCTGGCACTGGGTGCGCTAGCGAGTTCTCGTTGGCGTGCTGTTGCCATAAGCACCAACTGCTTGCGGGCAGTGGCACAGGCCAGAATCAACAGACCCTTGGCCTGGTGCGAACACGCTTTTACGATACAGGCATGAGTGAGGCAAGCTCCAAATATGGGGGAAAAGCGCATGGCATTTGAGCGTCTGCGGGGACGCGGAGGGCGTTCATGCACTGCGTAGGCCTCGGCTAGTGAATGCTACGATTCCAAGCCGTCCTGGGAGGCTTATCTTATGCATTTTACAGCCGACAACATGGCAGAAGCGCGGTACGATGATTACTGAGATATTGAGAATGCCCATCCAACAACGCCATCGGTTGTATTTTACAGAACCGAAACTGAAACTTGTTTGATTGCTATCCTTGGGCATCGTCCAATCACGCTGCCCCCTCCTCCCAACGTCACAGCCTTAGTTGGTGCGGCCGCCGCAAACCGCGCATGGTAGTTTTTCTTCTTTCGCGCTTTGTAAAATAATTACCGATTTGTCAACCGGATAAACGATGAAAAGTGTGCTAATTTGAGCCAGTCTATGCAGTGCAAGCAAAAACGGGAGCTTGACAAATTCACTTCAGTGTCCCTTTAAACGGTGTTTTTAATGCATCGTTTCTGTGGGGAGTTGGCGGTGACTGCGGTGATCCGTTGTAACAAGCAGGACGCCGTAAGACCGAGGGACATATCATCAGGGTTCCACTGCATAACAATAGTTTTAAAAACTTCGGATATTGGCACGGGTTCACGAGCATAATCTGCGAAATGCAAACAAAATTGATGTGCGCCATTTTAGCAAAAACAATCGTGTTCATTGACACATCCCTGCCAACATCTTCAGCTGTGAGACGGGTATCTATCGCTGAAGCATTTTCTGACCTCTAATTGGCGTAAAATATCACATACATGCATCCTGCCTGACATGCAGATGATGGGCCTTGCAGATAAGAGATAAGAGCCTGCTTTGAAGCCACAGAGGAAAGTAGGTAGCGGACATGTTAGCGGCTTTGATCGTAGCAAAGTAATGGCTGTCATTTGCACTTTTTTTTTTAAAAGTTGGTCTTTGAAAAGAGGAAGCAAAAGCAACAAGTGTCAGGGGACGCGTTAATACTCTTTGAAAATGGTCTCATTAAAGCAGTTGTTGGGAGTTGTAAAAGCGTAACTAAAATGAGGGGCGGATGACAGAGTGCCAGCTATCAACCTCAGCCTATGGACCAGGGTGAAAGTTGCAACCTGTTTGAGCACATACAAATTGCGAATCCTTGCACCCATATGTGGCTGAACGTCAATTTTACGATACCTGGTTTTAGGAATTTCCCAAACTTTTTTTTATATATATATAGCTTTACTGTGAACAAAGCATTGACCGGGGTGAAGGCGACACCTGGCTACTTCACGGTGGTGAAGCAGAAAGGCACCTAATTTGTTTAAAATGCATTTCCAAGCGCACAATTGGGAGTGGCTGTACAAAAGTGGGTTTTCGAACTCGGCTCCTCTTGAAATACACTTCAATGTAGTGTTTTTTTATCATGTAATAAAGACTGCGGGAGGAAAGGCTTTATTGGATTTTCAAAATGGTGCTGTCCAGTTGTGCGTGCAGCTAAACAAACGTGGCTAAATGCATTACGATTGCAGAGCTGCCTCAATATGAAGGAAGGTCAGACTGAGATGGAGTTCAAATGGACAAATGTGTGGTTTGAGACGATACATGAAAACTTTCTGAAAGCACCCAAGCGTAATGCGAGATGACGGTAGTTTTGTGTGTAATTTCGTCTTTCAAATAAAGATTGTATTGAACACGAGTGCTGTCTTGTAATGGGGCCACAAATTCAAGCAGTGCAGACACTTACTTCGAAGCCTGCTTTAAACAAATTAAATCGAACACTCCCTCGAGCTACTTTCCACAGTAGTAAAGGACTGTAAACTGGGCTTAGTTTCTTAGTTATGCATAAAACATGACGGAAGCCCACACTAACGCGCAAGACATGAAAATAGGGAAGCTGTACGCATCCTTCATGACGATTACAAATGTTTAATTCCACGATTTCAGCCGATTTCTTCGCTGCCGCAACGACCTTCACTGCATCATTGTTGCTGTAAGTGTGAACTTCAGGCGGCATTCTCAAGCATGCTAAGTTGAATTAAAACTAGGCAAAAGTGATATTCACAATCTAGCCCCCACACTGCACTTTCATGTAGGATTGGTGGACCCTTTGTGATGCAGAGGAATAAAAAATGATACCAAGTGTTGTTAAACACCACAGGGGCTACCCTTTTTGGGCGCTGTTGGTGCAGTCAAAGGTAGATCTTATGGCAATTGTGGTTCAATCAGTGATGCAGGCAGAAGACGAACACCAGTATGTCGAGATTTGAGCACACAATGGGACGCAAAGGAATCTGTACCCTTTCATGATGGTGTGTCAATCCGCAATACCATTTTGAATCTGCAAAGTGGCTCATTGTGTAAGCACGGATCGTACCGAGTTGTCTCTCCGATACCAGTTTGCAACCAGACACTTTCACTATGCACTTTCTAGAAAGGAGCTCCACATGTAGGCAAGGTTTGGGAATCTGAAGCTCCACGTGTGGGAAGAGGAGTCATCGAGGCAACGGTGGTTTAACAAAAACTGCGTTCGGCAGCGAACCACACTACTTGTGAATGTGACCCTAAACTGCCTGGATACCTTCCTGCCTTGATGCTTGAACTTTCAGCCTGTTACAAAGGGCCTCGTGGGGTAGTTGTGGCCTTGCAATCAAGAAATTTTACAGCGAAATTTTCACATGGGAAGCTTATACTTGTTTTAATATACCTTGGTGCTTGTCAGAAACACACACCCACCACAGTGGCTGAAATGAAGGCCAAAGATGGAGGTGAAAAACGAAAACGTCCATGTAGAGATTTAAGCGCACATTAAGCATCCTCTGCACGGTGTCATAGTTAATTCGGAGGCCTCCACTATGGCATGACTCATAGCCAGCGTGCTAAACCCCTTAGTTCTTGTCAGAAACATGCAGAGTAAGACATGCTGCTGTGATCAACACAAAACGTAGAGCCTGGGCAACCAAGTCAGAGGCAAAGCTGATCTGGATGTCCAAAGAAGGTGTTCTTTTATATGTAAAGCAACTTCGTGGCCGCATAATGCATGTCATAACTGAAAATGGCCTTACCGGCACTGTAAAATCAACAATAGGTTTTTGAAACGGTGCAGAAATAGCAATTGCTGCGCACATTGATCAGTCTGTAGTGGTGTGCTTGGAACATTGCCAATCCCTTCTACAATGCGGCTAAACAAAAACTCGCTGCTTGTCCTTCCAGCATGGAAGTACTGTCTCTAGTGGTTTGGCTGCTTTACATTTTATAGCCTCAGGGTGCACCTCGCCGAAACATTCAATTCGCATCACCCAATCTGCACCATTTAGGAAATAAGCGCCGTTGCATAAACTTAATATTCAGGCATTCGGGAGTGGGATGCTATTTTGTCCATAATGAACCAGTGCTGCTAATTTCTCGTGCAATGTACAAAGGGCAAAAACAAGTTTGCCTGTATCAGTTCTAAGAATACAAAGAAACCAGATTCAGCAGCTGCGAAATTGTCAGTGTTCAGACAGGACTGGCAAAGCTTTGAGCATTTCTATGCAGATGCAATATAAGTGCTCCCAACTCTTTGAACACTTAAAAAAAAGAGAGTTTCACTACTGTAGATGCCAAACTGATTTCGATTAGTGAAATCGCATGCCTCACTGGAAAAGCGAGTGCAGCAAAAGAAAAAATGCGGCCATAAGTACCAGGTACCATTCTTTTACTGGAAGCTTCTATGCGTGCCACTTGGCAGTCAAGTCGGCCACAACCGTATCGCTGGCTAATCAAGGTATTTCCTACACACACTTCTTCCTAGGCGACAGCATCGCGCTGCCCAGTCAAATCAATTGGTGTTCGTTTCTCATCAGGTACTTGCTCTCTCTCGTAACCAAGAGGAAAAAGAAAACCCATGAAAACGAGAGAAATGACAGCTACAGCCAATCTGCTGAACCAATCCAATTCCAATAGAAGGACTGCGCAAAGTTGAGGGACAAGGAGAAAAATACCACCAAGCGGTCCGATTTGTTCTCTTCGTTCCGTCAATAGCAACTTGCCCGTCGATCCCGCCCTCTGCAAGCACCAACGCCCCCAAATGACAGCTACGAATAGTGGCACACAGAAAAGAGAGGAAATTTATTGCCCAACAAACAACGGGCTTCTTCTCCAGGGATAGAGGCTGTCCAGCCCCTAGGCCTGAGCAGGAGCAGCGGCCAGCGGTATCGGGGCCGAAGTGGCGGCTGCCTGGCCCCCAGCAGCAGCGGCCGGCGGTGGCGGCAGGGCCCGGGACGGCAGAGGCAGAGGCGCTGGTGTTGCCCCCCCGGCCCCCGAGGAGGAGTTGAGGCTGGTGTCGGGCGTGGTGATGTTGATCTGCTCGGGGTTCCACTGCACCTGCACCATCTCGGCCCCGGTGGACTCCTCGGTGACGGTGGTCTCGCCCGTCAGCAGGTTGGTGCTGGTGACCGTGAGCGTGTGCTGGATCACCGGGCACGTCATCGTCACCACCTCCACCTTGTACGCGTGGTTCGGCTCCGTCTGCACCGACTTCACCTGCGTGCGGGGGGGGCACTCTCCTTCTCTGCCCATTCCACTTTAGTGCGCTCACAGCTAAAACAATGCTGCCAACTATAGGTTGGCTACAGTACGAACCGCAACGAAGGTGGGGATTTTTGCCAAAGAAATGTGTAGGAAAGTCTCCCTTGTCTCGTATAACAGGCATCGGCCACTTTCTTACGATGATGATGATGATTTCTATTGGTTTCCCCTTGTATCGGGGTGATGACATGTCATCTTACCAAAAAAGACTAATATACCATATGTTTTACACTTTTGGTTAATACTAGCGCTGCTTAGGGCAGGCACAAAAAGCTTATTAGCACAAAATACTTTTTTTTTTTCCTGTTACAAGTGGTAACTGTCCTAGGCAATATTCCCCTCTCTGCTTTTCGTCCACCAGCATTCTAATCTTCTTTTCGTTTCCTCGACAGCCTTGAAGTTACTTCCTCTGTGATACCTTTAAATCCTAGGGCTTCTGACAGCCCAATATTCCCTTCTGTAGATTTGGATGGATACCCTCACATTCTAGCACGATGTGCCCGCATAGTTTCTGTTTCTTTTCCGCAGACCACGCATACCCCCATCATTTTGTGAATACTTCCCCACAAAACTCTTAGTTCGCAGCAACCTGCTCTAGCCTCAAAAAGCAAAGCACTGCCCTGGAATTATCGTAGAAATTTTCCTTCTGATGTTCATCTTCTCAGCCCTGTACATCTCTAACGACGTTTTGGCTTCCATTTTTTCCCTCCATTTATTCGTTTCAATCTGCCTTGCTCTTTTTTGTTACCTTGGCTGTTTTGGATTCCCCACTGTTCTTTCCGTATTTCATCGTTAGCCTTCTAGTCTTTAACCACTGCGTGTCCACGCTTTTCAAGTATAGGTACCTAAAAACCTTAGCTGCCCACCTTCGTTGATCCATTCCCTCAACCTCATCTCAAGCATATTTTACTCTGAGCTTCTCTAACTTCAAACGACGCCCAGCCCATATCTCCCTGAACTGCTTCGTTAGTTGTTTTTCCATGCGCGCCTAAGGCCAGACGTCCTACTGTTCTCTGGTTTACTCAAGGCCTTATAGAACGTCCGATTTTAAGCAGAGTACAGCATTCTCGCAAACGTGAGACCCGGAACCATTACTCCTTTCCACATTCCTCTCACTACTTCATATTTGTTATACCCCCACAGAGCTCTATGCTTCATTATAGCTGCGTTTCGCTTTCCCTTAACTTAAGTTGCTCCTAGTGAGTACTTAAGTAGCTATCCCCTTCTTTTATCCACACTCCCAAATATTTATATTCCTTGACTCTAGGTAATTCGCCTTGCTGGATAGACACTACGTCGGTGGTAGCGTCATTGAAACCAGTATTCCTGATTTTCTGCACCGAAATTTAACCCGAGGTCAGTGGCTTCCTGGCCGCAAATATTTATTAGCCGCTGCATATCGGTTTGTTATCAGCTAAAAGAACAATGTCGTCTGCGTACAACATTCCCGGAATTGCTGTTGTACCACTTCGCCTTGCAGCATATGGGTTAGGCTAAACCCTACTTGACTTTCTTCCAGTTTCTTTTCTAACCCTGCCATGTAAAGCATGAACAGTATTGGGCTCAAAGGCATCCCTGTTTCAGTCCCCGATGGATGTTGACCTGCTGGGCGCATTTCTGTCCTTCCCAAGTAAGGTGCACTCTATTGTCTTTATAGATTGCTATAAGGAACATAGTAGCCCCGTGGGTACTGGCACCATGGAAAATTTGCACGACTATACCCGGAATTAGCAAAAAGTCTGCCATGCCTGCGGCCACGCGCTCAAGTTCTTCACACTCGAGTATATTTCCAGTACTTACAAAGGCTACACACATGTTTATGCGAATGGCTCGGTTCGCCCGGGCTCATCCGCCATCGGCGTGTGGATCCCATCAGCCCGGTGCACTATCGAAAGAAAACTTAGCCATGAAACATCCTCGACTGCTACCGAGCTGGCAGCTGTGAGGGCTGCACTTCATTACATCAGCGGACATCATGCCCAGCAATGGGTAATATTCCTCGACTCGCGCAGTGCCTTACAAGCGCTCCGAAAGCTTAACAACAACCGCAGTCAGCTTGTATGTGAAATTGCCGAAATTCACACAATGGCAGTGCGCGAAGGCCATGACATCATTCTTCAGTGGCTGACTGGTCACTCCGGCATACAAGGCAATATTAGATCCGACGCAGCCGCCAGCGCAGGCCACTTGCTGAGCAACACAACCCAGCTTCCTTCTCCCGAGAGGACAGCAACGCCCTTATCCTCGCAAGTGGATGGGCTGCACAAAGGTCGGAGTGGCAGGACCCTCACCGCAGGTATCTACCACTGCACGCTATTGACCCGCACTGTGACTTCCGTTTTCCACGCGGCCTCAACAAGCGGTGTGAAGGAGTTCTGCACCGACTGCGCCTGAATGTGGCGTTTACTCGGAGTTTTAAGTTTAAGATGGTTGGGAAGATTCCCCCCTGTGCCGGACTTGCGGTGTGCGCGAGACTGTAAATCACTTGCTGTGCGTCTGCCCTCGATACGCTGCTGCGCGAAAAACTGCAGCGAGCTCCCTCTCTCGTGTACGTCATGGAGGCAGCTCGAACTTTTCATTTTCTTGGGCCTTGGGCCAATAGTGCTGACAGTACCTTAGGTACAAAAGTTCTGCTCCAGTTCCTACGAGACTGAACTGGACAAATCTCTCTAGATCAGAGACAGAGCAAGTGTGTCACGATATCTTCTTCTTCGCACTGTGGCGTTCATCTATTTATTTTTCTTGGGTTGGTGTTGTTACTTTTTTTCCCGTCGTTTACTTTTCATTTTGTTTAAGCGTTTCATTAACGATTTCCTTTTCAATTGTATTTTTTTTTTTGTCCGGACTCTGTTGGCAGCAATCTCTTGTTTTTCTTGTCCTTTTTTTTTGTCTTTTTTTTTTTTTAACGCTTCATGTTTGTCTTCTTCCTACTGTAACCCTGATGTCTGATATGCACCACTCATCAACGTAGTCACCCCCCATCTGGTGTAGCAAGCCTTGTCCCTAGCAGGGCTGACCTCACCAGTTCACATTAAAGAGCATTCTCTCTCTCTCTCTCTCTCTCTGTACTAACTCGTCATCTAATCCCTGGAGTTTCAGCATTCTCCACAGCTGTTCCTGTTTACGTTGTCATATGCTCCTTCAATGTCCAAGAACGTAATCCATAGTGGTCTATTCTGTGCTTTCGCAATTTCAATGCATTGCGTTATCACGAACAGATTGTCATCCAGTCGCCTGTCTTGTCTAAATCCATTCTGCAGTTCCCCAAGTATTTCATTTTCTTCCATCCATGCTTGAATTTCTGATTTTATCGCCTGCATTACGAATCTATACACCACTGACGTTACTGTGAGTGGTCTGTATGACTCAATACTGGCTTTGTCTCCTCTGTCTTTATATTAAATTCATCCTACTTTCTAACCAGTCCTCTGGTACTTGTTTGGTTTCTATCACCTTATCTATTGCCCTCATAAACGATTCCTTACTTTTAGGTCCAAGTAGGTTTATCAGTTGCATTGGTATTCCGTCCGGGCCCACTGCTGTCTGAGGGGAAACCTTTTGCTCTGCTTTTTTCCAATCAAGGTTGCTCAAACTTATTTCCCTTTCCGCAGTCTTTTGTGGCGGCTGATGTTATCGGTGCAGGTTTCCCTACCACTATTATCCTAAACTTCTCACTAATCACTCGATGAATATGCGCCAACGCGTGCTCTCCTTCTAAATGTTCCCCCGCCTCATCAATCAGGAATTTTTATGGTTATCGTTTTTGAGCTTAGTGATTTTACATGGTTCCAAAACTTCTTGGATGCGCTTTTGTCCTTCTTCCGTATTTCTGCCATCCATTGTTCGCTTTTCTGCTTGATCTTCGCTTGCACCATTTCTGCACTTCTAGTTTTTTTCCCACGGTAGACATCCCACTTTTCCTTCACTACCTCCGGTTCCATACCAGTTCTTTTTGCTTCTGTATGTTCTCTCGACGCCTTTCTTCGCTGGTCGATAGCCTCTTTTATTTCCTTATTCCACCAGCTTCTCGGCTTTCTCTTCCCTTTCCATCGGTTTCGTTGCTTTGCTTCATTCATCTTACCCTTTATGAACGCAATCATTTCGTCGTAATCCCAATTTTTGCCTGGGTATTTATTGATTTCATCTTCCAATCTATCAGCGATGATCCTTAACTGCTCATTGTTCAAATTAGTTCCTCCTATTGTACCTACTTCTACATTTGTCCGGGTTGCGCCTCCAAAGTGCAAGCTAAGCCGCTTGTGGTCGCTTCCTAAGCTGTCTGTTCCATTTTCATCTATCCTCATTTCCCACAACCTTTCGTATGCTGTCTCGGATACTAAACTGTAGTCTATGCTGGACTGCCTGTTACCGCTTTCCCACGTTATTTGTCCGTCACACTTGCTTTCCGTGTTTACTATTACAAGCCGGTTTTCCTGACATAGATCTATCACTAGAGAACCGTTGTGGTCTGTGTATCCATCCAAACCTTCTATATGGGCATTCATATCTCCAACTATGATTATTTCGCCCGAATCTTTGAACTCGTTTATATCTCTTCTCAAACAGTTTACCATTTCCTCATTTTCTTCCTTAGCAGGCACGGTGCTAAGTTGCGGAATCAACCTCAAGTTGCGGAATCGACCTATACCTTCACGACCTATAATCAGGTTTATATGGCAAGTTAGCTGGCAAGTACCATATTTACTCTATTCTAAGGAGCCCTTTTTTTCCATGGTCACAATGCCCAGGGTAAGGGGGGTGCTTAGATTGGAAAACCCTAAATTACTGCCCCCATTACCACTTTTTTTCACGGCCGTATCTTGACGAGATAGGCGTAAGGAACAATGTTTTATTTGGCACGAATTCAAAATAAAAATAGGTACAGCAGTGAACCTGTCACTTAAAGGGGCCCTGAAAGGCGTTTTGAGCACACTAAATGAACTAGCGCAATCGTTAGATTGGGTCGTCAATGTCACCTGTGCCAAGTATTACTCTTTTATGCGCAGCGGAAAGCTCACACTTTTGTTGCAAATTTTGTCGCTTTTTCCTCACCCTTTCCCTTCGTGTTTTTGACGCCGCCATCTTCACATGTCTACATCATCGATTCCTAGATGTTCGTCATGAGCTAAACATCCTGCTATTGGGCGGCTTTTTCACGCACTTCCGGCAAAGAGATGAGTCGTCTGCTCAGCGTCGGCTCGCCGGCTGATCTGCCAGCGGTGGAGTGTCGGAGTGCTTGGACATTTTACGACAAACGAAACAAGTGTAAACAAACGCTTAAACCGTTCGTATTGAATGCAACACGGCCATAACACGACATGAATATTCTCTTACCGGAGTACGTTCCATATAAAAAGCGTTGAAGCCTCGTGGCACTCTCTTTTGTGCAATCGCAGAGAACGCCCTGAGCCGAATGCCCCTGTTTGACACACACATTTTATTCAACTTCAAAACAATCCAGAGATGCGTTTCGAACGAACACAACGTTACAACATGCGTTGCAAGTCTGAACCGCGATTGAGAGACGATGGGTTGCCTCCTCCTCCCCGTCGTAAATTCGGCACTCACTCGCGCGCGGTTTGCGGGGACGAACAGCAAGTCACTTAACTCTGGCGCACAAGCCGAGATGGCTTTTAGCCATGCACACTGCACATACCCGATGCGAGGTTGAGTCGTACGTCGCTCGAGAAAGATAATCCAGACCATGGGAAGCACTATCCACCCGCAGAAGCACAACGTCGCATTTCATCGCGAAACAAAGGCGTCCACAACACACACACCATCGCCTCCTGTAATGCCAAACGCATCTCGCACTTCCCAATGGGAGTGAGTGGTACGCCTGCAGTGCCCACATGTCGCGAGGTGGGGCCCCAAGCTGAACCCGGGATCACTGAACCGTAACGGACTTCTAGAGTGGTTTGTGCCTTGTTGCCATGGCAACCGATGTTTGAGATTGTCAAAGAAATGGCGCTCACTCCAGCGCTAGAAAGCTCAAGCCGCGGCGAAGCATGTTTTGCCAACGTTGCCGCTCTCCACCACGCGTCGCCCAAGCTGAACTGGTCACATTATTGAAGCGTTTTGTGCACGAGTTCTGTTACTTCTGTATCGATTTTAAAATGTCTTTTTCACATGCCGCCGGGCAGGAATTACCACCGCCGCAAAATAAGACCCGGCACCAGCGGGCCACATCTGATACGGCGCTTTTTGGATAAACAGTGCGCGGTGCATCAAAGAGAACGAGCACACGATCTTCTAACCGAGCGGCTGCGAGTTCACCACCAATAAAAAGTCACGTGCCGCGATAGCAAAGTTCTGCAGCAACGTACACCGCGAAAGGGCAAGGCCAGGCCGCCGCACACATGCGGCCAGATTTTTTTTTTCGCTTTCCAGCCTTGATCGGAGTGCGGGATTCATGGTGTCAACAAATCTTGCCGTAGCAGACGGCAGTGTGAGCAGCGCAATAGCGGAAGTACGTCACCGCCTGAGGAGCGCAGCATCATGGGAGGCAAGGCTCGCGCGCCGTCAACAGCGAGAGTAAGTCGAAAGGAGGAGGAAACGCGGATGCGACGATAATGCGTGGTTTTTGATTTACGATTCTCAGCTAATACTCATCGCTTTAACAAAATTCTTGCGGGAGGAGATTGCTAATACATGCCTTTATTTGGTTACATGTACATCCATGCCTCGGCGGAAGTTTTCAGGACCCCTTTAAATCACCCTCACTACCAATCGAGTCTTTGGTGTCACTTGGGCCACTGCTATCAGGTGGTTTGTAATTGAAAACTTGATAAATGACTTGGCCGCAATGTCAACTCGGTCCCGCTTCCATGCATCTGAAGTCCACCTAATCCACCTTACGATGTTTTGATTCGCATGAAAACTTTTTCCTTTTTGTTTCCCCCGAGAGTAGGGATGGGTGCTTAGAATGGGGGGAGGGTTAGATTCACACAAATACGGTATGTGCTGATTAGTGTAAGGTACAAGTACAACTCAGTATGCATCCAATTCTTGCCGGTAGTGCCAGACTACGTCTACCAAATGGGATGCAACTAAAAGCCATGGGCATTTTTAAACCGGCTTAGGCTGGCTTATATTGGCCAGTTTTCACGACAAGCGCCGTGCATTGAGAAGCTCAGCGCATTACATATTTTAGTGCTTAATGGTGACTGGCGCAAGGATGCGAGGACGAAACATGGAGAGACGCATACAACAGCACAGCCCAGGAGAAAACGTAGCTGGTCCCAGCTGGTTGATGGTTAAATTCCCAGCTTGGACCAGCTGGGACCAGCTGGGCCCAGCTGGGAATTAACCATAAACCAGCTGGGACCAGCTACCATTTTTCCTGGGCTGTGCTTGGCACTCTGCTGTATGCATGTTCGCGTTC